>CM033282.1:2884990-3007490 GCA_019343175.1 Oedothorax gibbosus | reverse complement strand
TGAAAAACAATTATTTATATAATTTACATTTTAAAAGTCCACTTCTTATGCGTAAATTTGTGACAGTTAAAAACTCATGAATTTAGATATTTTCTCAATATACCCTCTGAGATTACTTTAATTAAAAACTTTCATTTTTCAAAAAACCTTTTTACGTTGAGTTAAATATAGACTGGTGGGGTTCCAAGCTATAACTTTGTATTAAAACACAGTATATTTAGAAATTGTTTGCTTAATTATACAAACACTCTGTTTATAATTAAAATGAAAGGCTAAGAAGTCACTAAAGAACTAAAATAATTCACTTATGTAGTTCGCAAATTTTATTCACAAGAAAATTTAATTTAAATTCACTAGATTTTTTATGGCTTCGACTACATTTTAAAATTAAATTTACAAATAATAGAGGTTTTTGAAGTCAAAAAACCCTAGAATAATTCACTTTTCTGGTTTGCCAATTTTGTTCACAAGAAAATGTAAATAAAATTGGCTGGTATTTTACAGCTTAGACTACATTTTAAAATTCCATTTACAAATAATAGAGGCTACAAAGTCTACTATAAAACTAGAATAATCAATTGCAAATTTTATTCAAAAGAAAATTTAAACTAAATTGGCTTTTACATGTCAAACTGCATTTTCAAATTCCATTAACAAATAATAGAAAAATGTCATTTCGCGTAAAACTTAGAAAAAAAATGTTAATGATTATTTTCAAATGGACACTTATTTTATTAAATTAATTTTTTAACTGAAAATATTTATGTGCCAAAAAAAAAACCGCCTAAAACTTTTTCAGTCGAATCTTCAATTACCTACTTTACTTCTAGCCATAAGCAACTTTTTCATTTAAGTCCCTCAAATGAAATATACGTCTGTTTGCCCTAAGATATAGAAAGCCAAGTTTGTTAATATCACACTTCACGCCTAATAAATGGCTAATCATTCTAGGCAGCAAATGAGTTTTTTTTTGTAAAGATGAAAGAAAAACATAATCAGCAGAATCCTCCTCAAAAAGCATGGTCCTACCATGGCCAATGGAAATGCTCGCCATATTGGCCATCTGTTTCTCCTGACATTTCGCTTCCCGAGGTTAAGATTTGGAATTCAAATACGGAGCCCTCCGCTAAATGACTCTAGAAATGGAAATGCCCCTCAACGTTTTTGCATGCTGGCAATTTCCAGGAACCAGACAGAAGAACTCGATTTCTTGGTACGACAAAACTGTATTTGAACTTGAATAACTTTGGGTTGAATAGATTTTAAAATGAGAATATAATGAAGGGATATGGAGGAAGAATGGAGGAATATATGGAGGAAGAAGGATTGTATTCTTCCTAGCTGGACCATTTCTCCTGTAAAAACTAGCAGTTAAATTGTTTAGTTAAATAAAAGTTTCAATGATAGCTGTTTATGAAGAGTCCCGATTCACAAGTGTTAAAAGCCTCTATGCTTAACAACTTGGTCATGGGAAAAATAGGTGTTCATTCTAATCCACTCGTTATCCATGCCGTTATTGGAGGTAAGTAAAAGGTGAACCTCTTATTACCGTTATTCCGTTTCCTATTGGGATTGAAAACAACAAGTAGCTTTACAAAATACTGTTTAAAGTATTATGAAAAATGGTCAGTTGCAATTTTTTTTTACCAAAGAAGAGAACTTCAGATGTTTGCCCACTTCAAGGAGGCAAGGAGGCAATACAGGAGGCGAATGTTATTGATCTTCGGTGCATCCGGCTGGAGAATTATGCACTCTTGACAGTTCCAAGTGGAATCTTTGAATCTGAAAGAATACTTGGCAATAAAACATATATGACTCGCGATCGGCCGTTGACTTTTAATTTCGGGGCTAGCGATATATAAGAAGATCATTTTCGAAGCGTGAATAACGGACAAAATTAGATTTGGAGGAAATTTCAATTTGAATCTACTCGATAAATAACAAAAGGCAAGTGAAATATGACTTTAAAAAATACAAACTTCCTATCTGTTTGAATCGAAATTACTTTGAGAGAAAGAACAAAAGTGTAATACTTTCTCACCTTGAATGAAAACCTGATGAAAATTAAAAACTTTTTCTATGGTAACAGGACTCATTTTTTAACAATACATGAACAATACTTTTCCATTAATTTAAAGTTATTGCATGAAATACTTGAATTACACATGTTAAGTATTCTTATAATTTTAATTCGATTTTTCGCATTTCTAAATTTTTAATATTGTAAACTTTCTTGATTCCACGTGACTTTTAATAAAAATACTAATTTAAAGTTAAAAGCCAAATAATAAAGTTACAACTGGGAATAAAGGGTAGATTTTTCAGGTTCGTTATTTGATTATGAATATTTCCGAGTAGATAGCTTCTAAGAAGAAGATATTTAGATTTATTTATTTTTTATCATTAAAATTATTAATTAAACTTAAAAGTCTTTCATTTTTGTAATATAAATGGCAAATTATATATATATATAATCATCAAATACTTTTATTAATATACTTTAATAAAATAAAAAAACATTTTTCATAACCTTGAGAAATGAATGTCCTAGATGTATTTGTAAAGCACATCAATTTTTAAAAATCAATCATTACAATTTTATTTTTTGAACATTTACAAACTATCATAAAATAATAAATTTTAAACCAAATTTCAACCAGCATTTTTCTTCGAAAAAAAATCTAAGAAAATTTTCTTCAAAATATATATAAATAAGAACGTTTTGAAAATCAATATTTTTGTGCCGAACTTTTATATTTACGAAAGTTTTTACAAAAAAAAAAAACATTAATAATATTTTTTTTAAGGATTAAAGACGGTTTAAGTTTTATACAAGTACTCACTCTCAAAAATGTAGTATACACCTAGAAAATAATATAAAAATTATCAAAAAATCATTGTGTTTAAGATAATTGGCGTATAGTATCTTTTTTGTAATTATTTTCTTATAAATTCTATCCCAAGAGAAGTGATAAAATTATAATTAATATTATTGAATAATAGATACATATTAAAGTACAAAAATTATGTAATCAATGATTCGTGACGTTTTTATTAAGTTTTCCCCAATTTACCTAATAAAACAACCCAAAAACTTCCTAATCGGTATTTTCCACGCCTATAAACTAAACGGACACTGAAACAAACTTCAGCAAACACTCTTTCCAATAAACAATACACATCTCATTTATTTATTAGCATTCAGCAATTTAACCAAGCGTTTAATTCACTTAGTTTCCGATCGTTGAATATTTATAAAGGCAACCAAGAGCGTGAGTAAGAGGTATAAATAATGTGAAATAGAACATATATTTCGCGAGAGTTGCTAGAAAGCTTCTCTCGTATCCCGCTATGAGTCGCTACTGGCGTTCCTCATCACTCAATTGATTACTTTGGCTTGTAAAAATTGTAACAAGTATTCATGTTAAAAATTCATGTTCTATTGTTATTAAACAATCAAAAGTATGTGCTTTGAATAACCAACTTTGAAAATTGTATGCAGGAAAAAGCAAGGTATCCTTAAAATTTTATAAGTCATTTGACGATTTTTGTAACAAGATAATTTTTAGATATACGTACTTCATTGAAATTTTATTTTTAGTATGATAAAACTAGTTACGATTTCTTATGGTAGGCAACTCTTCTTTAGATTGGAACAATGATCGTGATAGGAAATAGACGACCTCTTTTTTTTAAATGTACAAATTAAATGCAAAAACGTATAGTAAACACATTTTATGGAATCAGGGTGAGGTCAACAATACAATTTTGTTTTATCTTATTTTTTTATTTTATGCCTCTTACACTTTTTAATTTGTTAATTTCAAACTGCTACCCAAGAAAATATTAATTATTTTCAAAACAGCATATTTATTTAATATTCCCTGAATAATATTCCGCAAAAAATAATTCTATGTATTCTCTAGTTCCCTTGTTATGCAATTTAAATATGTAAACAGTTAGTTATGAGACACTCTGTAAAATAACTATTTTCTTTTCCGCTAGGCCCTGCATTTCAATTCCTATTTCAAAAAGCTCATTTAACTTTTCATTTGCGTTTTACGCAATGTTTTTTTAAACTCTTATAGCATGGATGTTCATAGTGGTTCGTAATGGGCTTTAAACAGTGTGTTGCGGTCCAATACAGCAGAAATAAGGCCCATAGTTATCCCAAATACGACACATAATTCGAGTGTTATTGCACCGATTTCAAAGCAACTCATAAGGTTGGCAGAGAACTTGCATGTCGCGAGCACATTTCCGTACACGGAGGCCCGAACGCAGTACTAGTACCATTGGACTAGTATTTTGACTCGATCCAAAGGAAAGACTTAACGAAGCACTTAGCAAACATGGCCAGAGCTATAAACGTAAATTACGTCAAACATTTTTATGTACTGAAAGTCAGACGAATACGTTCGACGACATCGTTCTAACCAAATGTATGGTCTAAGATTTGTTGTATGTCTACCTTTAGCTTGCATGTTCTTTATTGCCCTCAGAGCGGAGGTTATTGCTTTTGCAGTTGTTCCTTTTCCCACACAGTACTTCAAACATGCTTCGATTCAATATCTATGGGGACTTAGTTCAAAAACAATTGCAAATACTCGTATTGGTTAACAGTCTGTTTATAGAATGCTACTTGCTATACGACGCGTAACATATAACTTGGCAGACTAAGTTTGGATTTAGGAAATAGCTAACATTGAGTATGTTGACAGTTTAAGTACCGTACATAAATTTAAGGAAGAACCTTTTGTATTGCATTTCAATTTGTTTTGCCATTTTAAGCTTAAAACAAATGTAGACTCTTCTTCGATGATTTGAAACATGATTTTAAATTATTTATAAAATATGAATAACATAGCATAAGACTTAGTGTCAAAGTGATTTATTTGAAAATTGCTTACATTTTGTGTTTTTTAAATACAGGTATCAATCAATTGTGTTTCACTACATCATAATAATTAAAGATAGGTAGTTAATCACTCAACCAAATGACAAATACCAATACGTCATCTAAAATTCCGACGCCAGTTAAAACGAATTTGATGTTTATAACAAAATTTTAAAAAACAAAAATAAATTTGTAAAATACCCTTATTTTACAAAATTTTGGTCAACCCCAATTTATTTGATCAAAGAAGTTTACTTATAATCAAAAAAGTCAGATTCATGTCCTTTCATTACATTTAGATGTCTGCAAAAGTTTTTTTTTCAGTTAAGTTAAAAGTAAGTGCAATTTGGACGTTCTACACAATATAAAATTTGCACTTATTCCCTACTTTCCCTTTATTCGAAGTAGGTCAACACTTTTATAGGTCGTTCTAGAGGCACTAGAATTTCTAACTAGTTTTTCAATGGTAATGTTTTTGCAAATGTAATTATAAGTTGTGTAAATCCGGTGCGATATCTCGGCTTAATATTGCAACTGATTATAATGCGTGCTTTAACATATATAATTAGAATAGTATTTCTATTAGATAAACTAGCGAAGCACAATTTGAACCAAATCACAATCCCATCAAACTAAAAAAATTCCTTCACTTAACAGTTAAACATTTGACAGATCAATCACCTAAACTTGTGAAAATCATACTCATTTTCAGATACAGAAAAATTACAGCCATAAATAACAGACGTGAGAAAATTTAAAGCATGTTAAAACTACCATTCCCACAAAAAGTAAAATTTTTTTTTAAAAAAAACTACACAAAAACGAATAACCTCAGTATTTCAATCGCAGTATGAAGAAAATGTAGAATAAAGCGACTTTTTCATAGATAGTTCACACAATATATAATCTGTATATTTTATCCACAAAATAGATGTATGCCCTAATCCTGCACCTTTGAGATTTATAGCGCTGGCCCAAATCCCTATGTGGGTTAGGGCAGTAGCAACTTATGACCAGGGATGATCCAAAGAGGGGAGGGTGGGAGTCGAATCCGGAAGTAGTGGTGGATCTTTGGTCACCTGGTTGAGCCCTTTTCCCCCGCACACATAACTCAACCCTTCAACAGGCCTTGCAAAAAGCAATACCCGACCCGCAATATCTTTATGAAATATGGAAGACTATTGCGGTGTTTTAGGTGGGGTGAGTTGTTTTAACCCTCGTAACGTTATAATCATATTTTGGTGTTGCAATGTTCTTATGAAATAATATTCATTTTTGATTAAAAAACACGATATGAATATGCAAATAAAACTATTTATAATGCAAAAGAAGCATTTAAACAATTTGGAGATATTTCGATTTCTTTAGCCCCCTTTCCCTAATTTGATATTTAACGGGTCTTGTAAAAAGCAATACCGGAACGCAATATCTTTATGAAATATGGAAGACTATTGCGGTGTTTTAGGTGGGGGTGAGTTGTTTTAACCCTCGTAACGTTATAAGTCATATTTTGGTGTTGCAATGTTCTTATGAAATAATATTCATTTTTGATTAAAAAACACGATATGAATATGCAAATAAAACTATTTATAATGTAAAAGAAGCATTTAAACAATTTGGAGATATTTCGATTTCTTTAGCCCCCTTTCCCTAATTTGATATTTAACGGGTCTTGTAAAAAGCAATACCGGAACGCAATATCTTTATGAAATATGGAAGACTATTGCGGTGTTTTAGGTGGGGTGAGTTGTTTTAACCCTCGTAACGTTATAATCATATTTTGGTGTTGCAATGTTCTTATGAAATAATATTCATTTTTGATTAAAAAACACGATATGAATATGCAAATAAAACTATTTATAATGTAAAAGAAGCATTTAAACAATTTGGAGATATTTCGATTTCTTTAGCCCCCTTTCCCTAATTTGATATTTAACGGGTCTTGTAAAAAGCAATACCGGAACGCAATATCTTTATGAAATATGGAAGACTATTGCGGTGTTTTAGGTGGGGGTGAGTTGTTTTAACCCTCGTAACGTTATAGTCATATTTTGGTGTTGCAATGTTCTTATGAAATAATATTCATTTTTGATTAAAAAACACGATATGAATATGCAAATAAAACTATTTATAATGTAAAAGAAGCATTTAAACAATTTGGAGATATTTCGATTTCTTTAGCCCCCTTTCCCTAATTTGATATTTTACGGGTCTTGTAAAAAGCATAACGGAACGCAATATCTTTATGAAATATGGAAGACTATTGCGGTGTTTTAGGTGGGGTGAGTTGTTTTAACCCTCGTAACGTTATAATCATATTTTGGTGTTGCAATGTTCTTATGAAATAATATTCATTTTTGATTAAAAAACACGATATGAATATGCAAATAAAACTATTTATAATGTAAAAGAAGCATTTAAACAATTTGGAGATATTTCGATTTCTTTAGCCCCCTTTCCCTAATTTGATATTTAACGGGTCTTGTAAAAAGCAATACCGGAACGCAATATCTTTATGAAATATGGAAGACTATTGCGGTGTTTTAGGTGGGGTGAGTTGTTTTAACCCTCGTAACGTTATAATCATATTTTGGTGTTGCAATGTTCTTATGAAATAATATTCATTTTTGATTAAAAAACACGATATGAATATGCAAATAAAACTATTTATAATGTAAAAGAAGCATTTAAACAATTTGGAGATATTTCGATTTCTTTAGCCCCCTTTCCCTAATTTGATATTTAACGGGTCTTGTAAAAAGCAGTACCGGAACGCAATATCTTTATGAAATATGGAAGACTATTGCGGTGTTTTAGGTGGGGTGAGTTGTTTTAACCCTCGTAACGTTATAATCATATTTTGGTGTTGCAATGTTCTTATGAAATAATATTCATTTTTGATTAAAAAACACGATATGAATATGCAAATAAAACTATTTATAATGTAAAAGAAGCATTTAAACAATTTGGAGATATTTCGATTTCTTTTGCCCCTTTAACTAATTTGATATTTAACGGGTCTTGTAAAAAGCAATACCGGAACGCAATATCTTTATGAAATATGGAAGAATATTGCGGTGTTTTAGGTGGGTGAGTTTTTTTTAACTCTCCGTACCGTTACAATCGTATTTTGTTCTTGAAATGTTTATATGAAATAACATTCATTCTTGATTTAAAAAAATTATATAATTATCTAAATTATCCACTTATTATTAAGCATTTTTAAAATATGGAAGTCTTTTTGAAATTAAACATATTTGAATTACATTAGCCTTCTTTCCGCAATATGATATTGATTCTATAGGCTTTTTAAAAAGCAATGACCATTCTTCAAAATCATTATGAAATAATTAAGTTTATTGAATTAAAATTGAAATGAATTTTTGCTATTTAAATATTTTTTTGAATTTGTGGACATAGAAATTAAAAATTATAAGAAGAAAAACATTAGTTATGTTTCTATTCTAGTCTACTATTTCTCAATTAGTTATAAATCGTGTGCATTATAGATTGCTGATGAAATCATACAACTTTTGGTTTGTATTGATTAGAAGGTTTTATTATTAAATTGCATGAAAAAATTTAAAAAAATAGAATTACGTTTAGAAAGTCTTTACACTAAAGAAAATAAACTCCAAAAGTTAAAAAAAATACAATATAATTTAAGTTTAAATTACAATTTTATCGACAATTTGTTTTTATTTCCGCCTATTTTTACATATACCTATTTTTAAACTTGACGATCAAGTTACTTGACTTACCAACTGCTCAGAAACCCAAAGAGAAATATATGCAAATAATTTTGCAAATCCACTTGTTGTTTATAACACTCTTTCTTTTATCAAAACAAAAGCCTTAATAAAAAATATTTGCACCCTATAACTCCGCATAATTACTTGTTTTCACCTTTAAGTTCAAGAAAGGGTTAAACTTAAGTATCGGGAGGCACTCTGCCAAAATATGTTAATCACTGTCTCAAATATCGATTTTTATATTACTTTAAGTGCCGGTGTAGTGATTGTTTTTAAGTAATGTACACATCACACAACACGCATGCATATTTTTGTTTTCATCGTTTAAATATGTTAATAAAATATCATAAGGGTAATTAACTAGGTGTGCATGTTTAACTGGATTCGAAATAATTACGATTGCAGTAGTTATAAGTTTTGGCTGATAGTTTAACAATACGTATTTGATGTTTATACAGTAAGTAATTAAACATCTTATGCGTTGAAAGTATAACTCTCATCATATCATCATAACAGAAAAAATTGCAATTTTCTTTAAAAAGAAATACATTTCTTGAGAAAAACTAAATTAAATTGCAATGAATTTTAGAAATATTTATTTCTCGTTAAATAAGTTTTTTTAAGCATATATTTCAAAATTTAATACAAATGGCTCTTCGTATTTCAATTTTTATGTAAAGCGTATTTAATAAACTCTGCTCATATAAATTTTATTTAGCATTTTAAATTATACGAAATTTCAGTAAAGTTTAATTTTTTAAGTACAAATTATGAACTATATGACTACTATCATGATTACCAGCGCCCTTTTTGTCTAACAATCAACACTATACTTAAGTACAGCTGTTGGATTCCCTGGTAGGACTATGTTATCATTTATGGTAATAAATACGGGTAAATCAGTTATGATTGGTTGTAAATATATCTTAATGGCTTTGGTACTCCAGCTGTCTTCTGCATTGAATAACAGCCTTACAATCGGATTTATTAACCATAGACTATACATATGAATTAAACTATTTGATTTTATTAATTTTTTAGAAGGATTGTCGGATCAAGGATTTTGAATACAGAAGTTGGACAAAATTATTGACACATTAAAAAAAAATTACACTTTTTCACGTTTCTTGTAAATAACTACGAAATATATAGTCTGATTCATTTTATTATAGTTCCTATAATAAAATATAGTTAATATAATTATGTAGTACGCCGAATGGATTCAAAAATAAGAAACGTTTTGGAGCACCTTGATCTTAAAATTCCATAAAAATATTACTTTTTTAAAGAAATATTTAACTAAATAACAGCTAAAATCATGTAAAAGAACTTTTATACAATTATTTTTAAGGAAATATGTGTATTTAAAGAAAATAACACGGCGTTCTTGCGGTTAATATTGTTCTTAGGTCTTTATTTTATGATTAAAATAATCAACTTTATGGTCAATAGAAATTTATTTATTTCCAATTAGTTTATAAGAAATGCGAAAATTAAAAAAAAAATACAAAGTGAGTCAATAATTTTATCCAACCTCTGCATACTTTTAGATTAATAGTTTAATTATTATTAATAAATATTAAAAATTACATAAATCATCTAACAAAACTTTATTTGCCTTTACGAATATATGGACCCCAATGAAACAACACTTAAAGAGAATTCCCCAACTTGGTCCGACGTTCAGAAAAGAAACAAACCTTCCCGGACACGTTTTAAGCTAATCAGGTGTTGGCCGAGGCGAACCTTGACTGGATAATTGAAAGGGTCAGTCCATTAAAAGAGCCCATGGCGACAGACCTTCCAATCTAATTAAGCTTAATTGCTCCTCTCTGCGGTAAAACAGCGATTAGAAAAATGTCCCCAAAAGATTAAATAAAAAAGAGCGAGCTTGTTTTAGATTAAAAGAGAGCCGGGAGAAAATTCTTTCAACCCAAAGATTTTATTTCTGGATTAAAAGCTTTTTTTTAATTAGAAAGCTCGCTTTCAAGTCCCGAGACCCCTCGAGTTGTTGATTAGGACTGCATAAAAAAACCCGACATAAGCGGTTGATAGAGATGTAACTGTTTTTTTTTGTAGAAATTTATTTTTATATATTTACATAAAATATCTTATACGTATTTTTAAATTATGAAATTTTTATTTTGTTATAAAAAAATCAAAAGCAAAAAAATATTGCCGTTTTATATTTCCTTGTGTCCCAATTATAGCTCTTGTTTTCAAACCTGAATAGCTCAAAATCATTTGAATCTCGGTTAAAACGTTTTCATACTATTGCTGGAAACTGTCTCCTACCGGGTACATTGTTTAAACAAAATAAAAAGTTCGTGATTTTATTGTTTTCCCAAAGTAATTTGAGTTTTGCGTAATTTGCTCGGGTGTAGTCTGTGCTTCGTAAAACTTAAATGGTGAGGGGCGGGGGAGAGAAAGAAGTGATCTAACGGATTTAAATTCTGATATTGAAGCTAATGAAACATTTCTCATCGACTAGAGTGATTTTTAAAGACCAGATAAATTTCTAATTTCTGAAGGAAGTAAATTAAAAGAGGCTTCGGTGAGTTAAATTGGAATTGATTTGTAGAAATAAATGTTGTTTTTAATTATATTTAGAAATAAATTAAAAATGGATTCCAACCATTTGGTTCTGTACTCGGGTCTCATTTAATGCTTCGATGAGTAGGAAAATTAATGCCATTATCTATTTGATAACACTAAATGAATAGTAATTGTTTATTTTTGATGCATATTTGTTCAATTACGAACGTTTCAAAGCCATTTGTTTAAGTAAATTTAACAATTATGTTAGCATTCTAATACAACTTTAAAAGGTAGATATTTAGAAATATTCGGATTTATATACACAAGTAGTTAGGTAATTAGGCTAATTCCTAGTTATTTCATAACTAATTAAATGAACGCAATTCATTTGTATTGTGATTAAAATTTGTTTGTGCATTAATAAAGTATTATGTTACATTTCCTTTACACACAAAATAATGTTTACTGTAAAAAGTAATATAAAATATGTGACTTTAAGAGTTTCTTAATCATTCAGGTCAAAATACGTTATATACTATTTTTAATCCCTTTACCAAAGATTTGTGTGCTAATTGTTTTTTACGAAGAAGTGTATAACTGTTCAATTGGATATATTGATTGTATTTTTGTAAAAAAAAAAGTTAATGAGTTGTAAGTTAAGTGAACTTTTTGAAAAGATAGATAGGTAGTTTTGTCAGAGAATTGAAGGTCCCAGTTTTTTTCATAAACAACAACGACGAATCATTTTTAATGGTCAACTTCATGGAAAAATATTCATTCTATAATCAATATTATAGTATTGGCATACTCGAAGTATGTTCGCTTTGGTGTAAATTTGTAAACTGTTAATATCTAATTGTATCTGAAGTATCTTCAAAAAGCAGACAGACTATACACTCATACCTAAATACCGCAAACTCCTACCTTAGTCCCCAAAAACAAGCCACCCCCGTTTAATTGTATGTCAATGCTTGTAGCGCACCTAACGAGGGTAAGGGACTGACAATAGCTTTCCGCCTTAATCACCTTCAGCCTTGGGAGACCTTCACCTTATGTCGCGGGGTAGAAACAAAGGTGCCTCTGCAGACAAAATAGCAGACCCATGGGAGTCTTTCAACTGCATCTAGCTGACAACAAACTCAGTTTCGAGGGGATTAAATGCTTTTCCCACTGTTCAACAAATGGTAAAAAAACGCCTCTTTCAGAGGAGGTATGGTGGAAACATGTCATAGGGCTTCGGTATGTCACGCAGAAAATCAACATTGAGCCGTTAAAATGACTCCGTCGTTTGATCGTTAAAAAGTTCCGTCGTTTGTTGACATTGATGAGTTAACTTAGTAAGTAACCAAGTAACACCATGCCAAAAATATTAAGTACAAATAACAATACGACATCAGTTTGAGTATTTATTATGTCTATAAAAGATGGTATAATTAGACTAACAAAAATGAAAGCGTCGAAATTATTTGGCTACTGACTAAACACTGTTTATTACTGCAGTTTTGAACATTTTAGTGCTCTTTTAAAAGCCTAAAACAAAACACTTATTTAAAATTGTTAACGTTACATTTTTATAAAAAGAAAATGTCCAATTGCCCATCTTTTATTAGTACACTGTTAAAATATTTTGGTGCAAGATTGCAGCGGAATCGTGGAACTTTATAGCTGCTATTATTTGGAACATGAATACATGAATTTACCAATACATTTTTGTGGTAAAACCATAACTTTAATACACCACAAAGTGGTGAATCAACGCTCCAAATAGTGGTGACAGCTAGGTTTCGGTGCAATCCTGCACCAAACTTTTTAACAGTGTAAGCTCAAAGTAAACCTTTAACATTTACAAGTTAAAACATGATTTGAAAAGCACATAACCATTTACTAGGTTTTTTTTACATAAATCCCAGCCTTTGGAAAGTTTGTTTTGAGTTCAGTTTTTGTAATTACAAATTAAAGACCATCGAATAGAGCTACGGAATTTGAAAAAATGAAAAAAAAATGGTTGTGGATATGACAAATTTTTTTAAGAGGTTCAAAACCGTTGATTAAATATAATACATTTAATTTTTTCAAAGGTATTCGTACAAAAACTATCACCAAGGACGTTAGCTCGAAGTGTGTGCCCTAAGTGGGATTGTTAGTTAAGCCCTCAACAGTGAGTAGATAGTTCGTGTAGATTGAAACACTTCAGCAAGAGCATTCCGGGAGGGAATAACAACTTGCCTGCTGAATGTTCGGAGGAGGGGGGAGTTTGTCGGCGTCAAATGACATTTCATTCCAGTTATGAGTTTCGAGGTAATGAAAACAAGCCTTCGGGTCAGGTGGGGAAAATTATGAAGAATATTGAATTAGGATTTGCATCCGGGATGAGATGGCAGGCGTCCAAGACCCCTTTTCAGATGCATATCTGGGCCTGCGGACCAATCGACCCGTGATTTGGGGTGCAGTTCGTAAAAACGTAATTATTTGAGGTGTTTATTGGATTCTCGTTAGTGGAAATAATTTAAACTCGGTTTCGTTACATTAGGTTAATAGAAAGTTATTAAGCAGTGTTAATCAACTTAGGCAACTTTGATCGAAATATTCTATTAAGTACAAGTTCTTTTTTAGTTTAGGTAGAAAGTTCTCTGATTAATATATGGAAGGGTTTGAGGTAAAGTGAAGCTAGTTGATATATTTGACTTGTCGAATGAGAGTTATTAATGCTTTAAGGTCCACGCACCCCCACAATGAAAAACTCAAAATGGACTGGTCATTTGATTGTAGAAAAAATAGTCAGATGCAACTAGAAACTATACCCTATACCCCTTAATGATGATGGATGCATGGCACATACCTTCCAAATGTTCCTTACAGTGTTAAATAGGCAAAATTTTAAGATATGTTAATAGAAATCTTTTTTCTAGATACGCCACTTTTCCGTGTACGTACGGTGTGATAGGATATGTTTGCAATAGATTTGTAGGAAAATGTATTAAACGGTTACGTAATTATTAAACACTAATGTTACTTTTTTGCTATGAGTAAGAAAGTTTTAGATTGTGCAAAAAATTAAATATTAATTACAAATGCTTTTTAAAACGCTCAAACAAAATTAGCCATACTTTTGTAAATTTTTAAATAACTTTCTAGCAAGTACAAAATAATTAAATTATTTTATTTAACTATATGAAATGTTTAACTATAAAAAATAGTTTGGAGATTCACTGCGTTTGACAGCTTGGCGAGCAACTGAGCTACTATTGGATCAATAGCAATTATTTCTGAATTATATAGAATGACAAAAAAAAAACTATATACATAAAGGTAAAACTATATATATATGATACATTTGCTATATCTATATTCGTATTATTATTATGCACAAATATTGTTTATTTTAGCTAATACATTTAAAAATTTATTCTCACTCCTATTAAAAATTCTTTGGAAACCGAGAATCATTGAACAAAAATTTGAATTTTTAATTTATTTTTAAGAAATCCTAGGGTTAATGTAAGCAATGCTATACAGTATGGAAATTTACATGCCTAGACTGATGAAATGTTTGATGTCCAAACATAAAAAGCATATGCTTACATATCCTTTGAAAGCAACCAAAAAATTATGCACATTGAATGGAGGTTCCCACACGTTTGCTTATTGAATTATTTATTACGCAAAGAGACAATTTTTGCAAAGTAGCATTTTTTGTTGAAAAGTTACTTTAGTTTTTTTATGAAAAAATCAAAAAGCAAGAATTTTATCAAAAGAATCCAAATCACATTCTTTTCATATGGATGTTTGCTACTTTCAATACGCATTACTTTACCAGTAATGCTTTTCTTTTGATATCTAAACTTCAGTTTTGTGTTTCCGAAATTGCCTTTAGGGAATATAGACGGATGCTTTAGATTCCCTTAATACGTTTTATACCAATGAGAAATGCCAGACAAGGTATATTACCTTTTATCTTCTCTGTTATTCCAAAGAGCATCGAAGTTAGTATTAGCAGAATTGTATACCTTGACTTGCATTATAGCGTTGAGACTGCGTATTTAACAGGCGGATTTTGTAAAAGTATCTTAGCTCAGTAAAATAATTTGACTTTATAGCCTTTGTTTCTTTTATAATACTATTTAGAAGGTGGACCTTGGCTGTAATAAAAGGGACTTTATTTTTATAGCTTCAATTTTCTAATCGATTTGTATAAGTTTTAAGTTCTTTGATCAGGAATAAAATATTACTACTGACTTACTTTTATTGCTTATGCACTCTAAAATGACATAAAATATACTGGCAAAGTTTAATCAAAAGTTTACATTTTTGTGGACTACAGCCAGAAAAAACATAAAAAAAGAACTTGAAAATCGAAATTTTAAAACGTAGCCCTTAATATTATTGGATAAATCCCCCCAAAATACACTCAAAAGTTTACTTAATATTTTATAGTTAAACTCAAAATTCTTAACTAGTTACTTAAAAAAACATTTTAAAATGTGCAGCTATTCAGTTAAATTTTTATGTACTTGATAGCTTTAGTTATTTAAAACAGTTTAAAATGGGTTCATTGTTTTCTTTTAAATAATAATAGTAAAATTCCTTGATCATTCATTGATTATTATTTTCTTAGAAAGAAAAATTTGGCAAAGTGAAATCGATGGAAGGAGACAAACATAAAGCAAGTGGTCTATAGTTAGAGATCGATACTAGAACGGAAGCATTTAGTTCAAAATGAATTACAAGCTCCACTGAACTATATCAGCTTGATAACTTCATTAATTATCGCAATTCAGAGGGAGAGAGTTTGTATTCTTAATGTAGTTTGTAATGTAGTTTTTTTATTCTTAATAGAATTGTTTGTATAAGAAAAACCAAAAAAGTAAACGGAAGCTCTTCTTCTAAAAAATTGTTTCATAAAAGTACCTTTTTTTTTAGGACTTCAAACTTCTGATTTATTTTTCTTCCAAACATTTAAAAAACTTTAACACCTATTTAAGATGTTATTTTAATGCTGTCGATCGAATGTGTTATCGATTTTTAATTTTATCTAAATATATTTAAATTGAATTACATTTAAAAAATTTGATACGGGAAGGTTATTTTCAACAGTGCGATGGAACTTTTATAAATCTGTTTATAGTATATAAAAGAATTGGAAATAGATATGATATAATGGCCGGTCTTGATTTGGTGATTTGCGTTACTTTGCCAAGCAATGAAAAAGCCCAATATATGGTAAACATTTCACTTCATATTTCATACACAACTTGATAGGTAGAGTAAACCTAAATAACTTATTCAAGCTTAAGAGGGACTGACAATCTCATAGAGCTAATGCATTAGTTTTGAAATCACAACTTTTGCAAAAGAATTGGTATGCCATGTTATCCCATTTTCACCAATTATGGGAACCATCACAACATCCATTTAAAACAAAATTGAAAAGAAAATAACATCCGGTTATTTAATTATTAATTGATAAAGTTTTAAAATAGTGTCGCCATATGCTGTATATTTTGGCATTTTAAAACTTCAAAAATATATAATTAAATAACTAGATAACATTTTCCGTTTCAAAATTGTTTCATTTCGATGTTATGTTGATTCTCATACCTGTGGAAAAAGGGCTAACGTGGCAAAACTATACTTCTGCGGAAGTTGTGATTCCACAACAAATGCATTAGCTCTATGGGACTGACAGTCCCTCTTAAGAAAAGTCGCCAGTAAACAAACCAGCTATTATATTACAGCTACCGATAAATGCAATTTTAGGAGATATATATTTAATCTACGCAAAATTATGCGATTTAATTATTCTAATTCGAAATAATTGTAGCATAATTCAATAAATTTGTATCAGTAACCAAATTAAAATTATCTAGAAATTTTCAAATAATAATAATAAATGAAAAAAATATTTTGTTTTGAAAAAAATATAAGGAAGATATAGCATATAATGCGCTTTTTTTCTTTACTTAAAAATAATAAAAAAATATGGCAAGTATGCAAAATATAAAATCCAAATGCGAAACAGTCTTACTCTATCACATTGACGGAATAAAAAGAAATGTTTTCAAAATATTGAAACTTCAATTAAATAAATGTTTGAAATCCCTTGCATCCCTTTATTATAAAAAGTAAGGCACAATACTTAAAACTATTCAACATATTTTAGCCCTTTTAGATTTTTTTACATTCAATCAATGCATGTAAATATTAAATTTTATAATAAATTGAAACTGGAGAACGTTTAATATCTGTTACTATTTGTGTTAAAATTACGAATACGCATACAATAATATTTTCAACATTATCGAAAAGAAATCCGTCGTGTTGCTGAGATTGTAACTTTGCTTAAAAATACTATCTTGACTTTCTACGCACAGTCGCTTAACTGTAAAAAAAATGAAGCATCTAAATTCTATCCTGGTAACGTGGCTATAAAGAAAACCATAACAGAATAAAAGGAAGTTATTTGTAATTTAGTCACGTTTAAATCAGAACTGAAAACGTTAACGAGAACTTTGGACTGTATAGTTGACTAAAGTATTAAATGGACGTGAGAGAACAAAAACGACTGAAGTCTAATTTTGATTTAGACCATTTTTCATACGAATAACTAATTTATTCCTAATTTTCTGTGTGTTATAATCTTTGGAAGTTTCAAAGTAAAATGGATTAGGAAAGAACTGTATTTGAGTGGTTGCTATGGCACTCCGAATACGAAAGATACGCTAGTTTTTTAAAAAGGGAATAGTTTAAAACATTGTCTTTATACTAAGTTTTCAGAATAGGGACTTAACATGGCTTTAACAGTTTTAAATATATTTACTTCAGACTTCAATAAAACTGTGTAAAGAATAGGGAGGGTTCTATATTATAGGATACTCTTATGAGCGATACTCTTAGATTACTCTTACTACTTATTATTAATTATTCTATGTTTTATAGAGCGATTGATATGGATATTTTTTAATAACTTTAACTGGAAATATCTTTTTAATACCCATAAATGTAAAAACTTTTCTAATACATATGACTGTGAATACCCTTTTTATGCTTACTGCTTTACATATTAGCAACAAAAACTGTGATAAAAAATATGCTTTTATAATACGCCGCATTAAACTGGTTTTTTTTATATTTAATCATTTCGTATAAATAATGAATATAACGAAATATTTAAATATACCTATGAAATTTAAGAAATTTAAAACAATTTGATTATTTTTTCTATAGACCCCATATAGAACGAATATTTTATCTTAAATAGCAAAAAATTTAAAGAAATACAAACTTCAATATCTCATTTTATGTTTCTTTCAAAATCTAAACTCAATCCTTTATGAAATATTTAATTTTACTCAAGAATCTTTACCAAACGAAAAAAGAAGAAAACATGTTTTAGAGTTTCTACTTTTTCAAAAGAAAATCATTCCATAGATATTAATATTGGAATGAAAAATCTGAGCCTAAACGGAAACTAAAACTATTTGATTACTTCTTTTTTCCAAAAAATTGAATGGCCCTTCTTTTCAAAAGTTTATGTTTACCTAGGGAGACGTTGTATGCTTTTTTCTTTCGTTTCGCAGTTTTAACCGGTAGCTTCTTTGTATGCATACTTAATTTCCAGGGGAAGCTGTTGTCATGTCTGCCTTCTTTTTCTCTTAGAGTTGACTGATTTATTTCAGTAATACACTTTTATGCGTTTTCGATAAAGAAAATGCGCTCAGAAAAACAGGAATCAATGTTTCATCGCATGATTCACATTGGAAATGATAATGTTAAATAACGAGGGAGCAAATATTTATTTATGGAATTGTAAGATCTCTGTTTCAAATGGGTTTTCGATTATTTTTTTTAGTTTTAGCTATTTGTAATGCATGATTTTCGGTTGTATTTTAGAAATTTCTTGTATTGAGAAAATTTGAAAGAATTTTAACCCTATACGATACTTTTAAAAATTATAAATGCACAATTTAAGATTTAGAAACTCCGCTCTAAATTACACTTTGTTAGTCTATGAAAGTTTCCGGCTGCCTATTTATAGCCTCCAAACGGAGATTTAACACTGCTACATATGCCTCGTAAATTTGACCCAAGGTAAAGTGACGAAGTCGACACTTAAGCTGGCACCCAACGCATTTTTGTAGCAACATAATTTACACTTATTCTAATCCATCGACGCTTTGTATAAGTGAAATTTATGAACTTTTAGTAAAATGTGTAGTTGACCGCTACGGTATCAGTAACCAAAATAATTAAATTAATATATAATACAACACCCTGGCTATAGCTCTCCAAACCCTAGAAGTGCTTGCACAGTTGTGTTCGGATAGCTCATAATACATGCTCGTTTCGCTCTCTGTTAGGTCACTCACCTATTACATCTAGCCTTTAGGAACTCATTACCAAAAAAATTCTATTTCGGGGTCCGGCAACGTTAAAGCTTGGTGTGCCGCAACATAGTTAAAATCTAGTCTTATCCACCAACAATTTTTCAGCAAACCAAAAACCAATTGGAAGGCCTGCTACCTTTGTTTCATTTCCGAATTCTTAGATTGGATGCATACGTGTTAGAAATACTTAATATGTGCCAGAACTAATAACTCCTGTTTTAATTTCAAATTTTTCATTTAGTCATCATTTAGAAGTACCTGGGCACTACTTCCATTGTACATTTTCTTAATTATGTTTATGATATTTTTTGTCAATTTCATAGAATCCGAAATATTTTCAATTATACTCGCTGTCAATGCTATCAAAAGCTTTAGAAAAGTCTGTTAAGTTAAAATAAATTGTTTCATTTCGTTCAACATACTAATCTATTATGTTTGAAATTATAAGAATTTGGTTAAAAGTGCTATTTCCTCTACGGTACCTTGTCTGTTGTACTCTAGGGATATCCTCGATTTTTTCAAAATTCTGCTCATGATGACTTTTTAGAAAATCTTTCCGGGTACAGAGAGCAAGTTGTTTCTTCTCCAGTTGTTGCATTCGCAGTGAGGTTTCCTTTCTTCGGAATTTTTAATAATTAATAATAATAAATGATTAATAATTTTACTTTTAAACCCTATAGGTAGAAAATACGCTCCCACGATTGCTACGTCACAATGTGTTAAAAATGGTTAAATTAGCATACAAATATATATCTTTTAATTATTCCATGTTCATTCTGCGTTCCATGACTAAATTTTACTTTGTGTTTGGAATGTGCTAAGCAGTTCATCGACAAGCGAGACTTCTCTTGCGGCTCCTCCCCCCATTGCATCATGCATATTTGTTCCACTTCCAGATATTGTTCCGCCGGAGTTCCAAACGTACCCGCACTGTCTCCCAGACAATTTTCGACAACGATTTCATTTTTTGCGGTTTCTGTTATCGGCTTCGATTTTACGTTGTTGGGTGATTAACCCAACGCACAACCTTTCTTTTTCTCGGGCTTAGGAACTCTATAGGGACTTTACTACGGACCGGCTATGGCAGATTTAAATGCACTTAAAATTTAATTTTTTTTAATTAAATACTATTCTATCCATAAATCCTGAATATTCTGTCATGATAATTTAACTAACAAAAATCATTTGAATATTATAGTATTAAACCAATTTCTATTCAATAATTTTATCCCAAACACAAAAGCAAAAATACTTAGTGACTGGTATGTTTTTTATATTAATTTCAGTAGTTATTGTTTTAGAACTAACTTAAATAGTTATCATCAGTATTCATACTAATCATTCCATGCTTTAGCCAGTTCATTTAATGTAATTATAAATTAAGTAATTTGAAATTGTTAAAATTGACAAAAAAACGTTATTTTTATAAATATGCAGAAATTAAATATACATATGCAAGCCCATTGTTTCTATATTTTACTAAAACCCTTTCTAACACTGTCAGGAATAAAACAAATTATAAATATTTGTTATTAATACTTCATATCTATTAAAAAATATTTTCCAAAAAACAACATTTTCAAAAATAAAAAATATTTTCCACGATATCCCATATTTTTTTATTTTGATACAGACGACTTACATTTTCATTTAAAAGAAAGCAAAAAGTTTTTCAGTCTTTTGCAATTTATTTAAAATATGAGTTTTTCTTTTCTTTAAATAATGGACTTTCGACGCCTGCAAGTAAATATATTATTTAATTTGAAATTATTGGAAGAGGTAGAAAGTTTTTTTTTAAACGAATCATATTAATAAAATATGTATTAGATTTTTAATCAAAATAAGCTTAACTTGCAGAAAATTTATTGATAATTTGTTTTTATAAAAAATATTTTGTACTGGAGTTTAAGAATTCAATTGGCTGCATATTTATAAACTAGGGTAACAAAGGCTTAACACAGCAAATATTCCTCATAATTCTAAATTACTTTCAATAGTTGATACTGATGCTCGAATTGCCACTACAAGCTATCCGAAAAGGGATAAAAGCTTTACGCTACGGCCAGATTTAACTTGTACCAGTCCCATATACACAGAATTTCTTTCACTGCATAATATAACATCACAACATTCACATAATTACTTTATTAATACTTATAAAGTAATTTAGAATCCCCGTCAAGTTACGATTTACTCACCAAACTGACATGCAATGCAACCTGAATATTTTACAAATGAAGCAAGATAAGTTACAACGTCCTCGGTTGAAAGTTACTGCAAAAAATCATAGGAACAGTCTAACAATAGTCATCAATGCATGCATTTTATTTTCTGAGCCGGGGAGCAGGGTTTCGCTTTAACGAGTTTTATCGGCCAACTCATACGTTTTTTCGTTGAGTATGCAAATTTATTCGTTGCACACCGTGTAGTAAAATATTTCCTGCAGGTTGTAGGGTAACAAATGCAATCAGTGCTATCTATAGTTTGGTTTTATGCTTCGTGATGTATACAAAATTTCAAAAAGGCCGTTTTATCAAACTTTTTTTTAGGAAATAGCACTCGTGCGAAAAACAAAAACATAGTTGCTCGAAACATGATTCCCCTGCTGTGTGTAAACATTACGAAATTCTGAGTGATCAAATCCTTGGAATATCAAGGCAAATATTAAAATTAAGAAAAATTAATAAATGTTCACTTATATAATTCACGTTTATATTCTCGTTTGCAAAACTATTATTTGTCTCATTTTAAAAAAGTTTACAAATTACACTGCATTCATTATCTATTAGAACTAAAGGTTTTGCTTATTGAAACTATTAAATTCAGACGTGCAAAGACTTGATAATGTGATTAACAGTAATTAAACTTTTTTTTGTTTTATCACGCGCTTTTTTCCGTCATCTAAAGTAATGTATTGTGTTTTATATTTAAATGTATCATGCATTGATTAAACATAAAAAAGATAACCGTACTAGAGATTTTTTTTATTCAAATGAAAAACCAATGGTCTGTATTGGAAATTTAACTTTTATGCATTATATGTGAAAGATCAATTCTTTAAACGTAGTTTATGGCATTTAGGGTGCGGAAAAATGCATTTATTTTCTATCAATAAAAAAAATCACATTTGAGTTATCATTAATCAATTTGAATACTGCATAGATATTTTGATGTTTACACAAAAATAGAAATTTAGTTAGTACATTTAAATGTTTTTAGTTATCTTACCATCAACTTTTTTTTTTAATCTTTTAGTTACAAAATGAAAATACTGATTTAACAAAACATATCAAAATATTTTATAATGTTTGGGGAAAATGTTGTTTTAGAATTGGTTTTAGTTTCGCATTTGGATTTCCATCTGCAATTCTGTATAAACTATTCACAAAACTATTATTTCGTTGATTAAACTTCGGTTCAGTGATAAGTAAATAATTAAATAGGAAATGCTATTAAAATCTACCCAAGTACAAAGATTATCTAACTATCCACAATTTTTACTGGTGCTGAATTGAACTGAACTGTGACTAAAACTATAGTAATTTTTCACCTTTGAAACGACTCCATTTTTTCTATCTTACATAAAAAACTACTATAAATTTTTGTAATAAAATTTTATTTAAAAGGGAAATTATAATTTGTTTTACCAAAGTAGATCAATGATCACAAATCCTTAGTGTATTAATTTTCCAGTAATCTACGGGAATATTTCAAATGTTCCCAGTACCTCAAACGCTATTTAGATATATTTTCAACTAAAAAACTCCAGTCAAAGAATTTTTAGGTCGAGTTAACCACAACTAAAAATAAACTAAAGTAAAAGTAATAACACATCACGTTTTTTTTTTTAATTTTTTAAAAAAACTCGAATATTTAAAAAAAAACTATTTTCTACATGTTTTAAATAAATATAATTGTAAAATAAATGTATTTAACATTTTACCACAAAACAAGAGCAGGGATATTAAGATAGCATAAAAAATCAAAATTTATGAGAATCTTTGTGTAGAAAGAGTAGATAGATTTAGATTTTTTTCAGATTTTATCTTTAAAAAAAACTAAATATAACATACTTTATTTCATCCACACTTTTGCAAGCTACTTTTATATCAATGCAGGATTTTTCAAGATTTAGGTTATTTATTTTTATAAAAAGCCTCAGGGATTTAAGTATTTAGATACCTAAAAGAATGGAAGATAAAGTTTTCATTCTTCATTGCAAAGGTTTGGAGATAATCCATAAAATGCTTCATAAAATTTTTCTAATTAAGATACTATGGACGGTTCGAACGAGGTTTGTTTGAGGGATAGAAGGCTTGGCCGTTCCATTCGTTCATTAAAAAATTCTACACTAAGGTTTAGAGAGAGAGAGAGAGTAACTTTATAAAATACCCTGAAATACGAATCGAGTTGTTGAAAATATTTTTTGGGTGCTATTCATCCTTAAATCTAAAGTAACGCAGCGAGGACAATTAACTTCTTCAACCCCCTGAAACAATTATAGTTCCTAGTTCCTTGATGCGCTTTATAAAATGCCTTCACTAATATTATTAACCATCCTTTCATAATTTTACCCTTCAATTCTTCCATGTAAAACAGGAGTTAACGTTATTTTAAGCTCCAATATTTCCAACGCTTTTATTTTATTTCGGCTCTAAGCCAAAGACGCTACTTGACATGTATCTCGAAAGATCGCAATCCCGATGAGGAGAAATCCCTTAAGGCAATTGCAAAGATAGCGGATTTACTTCTTAACACTACTTGATAACAGAGTAAGCCTAATAAAGTAGGCGTTTTGTAACATCAACAACGATCTTGAATGTCAAGAAAGCAAATATTGCTTTAACATTGCTACATACTCAGAATAAAATATCAGTTTATAGAAAGGTAGGAGATTTAGAGTAAAAGGCATCATTATTTTTTCAATCCGAATTTCGCAATAAAACAGGTGTACTAACTTAGAAAAGCAATATCTACATCAACTGATTTACAATTTGTTCATCATTTATAGTTGTAGAATCTTGAATGAAAATAAGATTGTTTTCTAATAGGTAGGCTGTTCGTTTTCCGGTTGTCAATTTCTAGCCTTAAACACTTATTTTCTAATCTTTTATTGTAAGGTAACAAGCTATCAACATAGTTCTATTCATACTGAATTGAAAAGAAATATACTGTTTATCTGAATGAATTGAATTTTATTTACATTCTCAAGCGCTCTGGTGAATTTAAAAAATTTAAATTGATAAAATGTTTTTATTATTATTTTCCATGTTATTTTAATGAATGATAAGATAATACCTGGATAATATCAGCGCGTGTTTAACAAAGCTCCCAATTACACAACCAGCTACTTTCAGTTTTGCATGTAGAACTTAAATGTGCCTTTAGCCCCAAAACCATTATTTTATACAGTTAAATATGTATTTTCTTTTATAACAGATGCAAGAAAACGCTCACACAAAACTAAAAAAGGCATCGTAAAAATAGGCATCTTGAGAAAATTCTGGTTTTGTTGCATTCTTAAAGACTAGCTTGTTACAAATATTATCCAAAGTTAAAAGCTAAATATGAAGGTTTACTGGATAATTGCAACATTTGCTTTGTGTTGACAAGCATTAACATCGTCTATAGCTTTTACGATCTCCTGTAAAGTTAGGAAAATAGAGTTACTTCCTTTTGGCTATGAGCAACCGATATTATCATGCGTCTATTATGACATTATAACATAATAAGTTTGAATATATATTTCCTATATTCATAAAGACTCATTTTCGTGAATATTATTCAGAATTACTCTTACAATAAATAAACGTTTAGAAAATCTTATCGCTTTCAACCCCCTATTCAGCAAAAGATCATTGATCCTGACAAGCACCAAACTCCGGATAAGCTTTTATTATATTTCCTTCGTTACATTTTATGGCTACCTTAAAACACAGCAGTTTGCAGCCATATTGTTTTGCCAATGGTATGTAAAATACCACGACAATGTCCAAATCTTTCATTACAGACCCAAATAGCCAGAAATTTATAGCCAAAATTTGTCCCAACTCACACAGAACTAAGCAATAATTATTTATGTTAACTTGCATAAATATTCTTTACAATATCCCCCTAAGAAAAGTAACCACTTTTGTGTGCTTGACATACTAAGGAATGTAGGTTTGACAGTGCTGTAAGTGTTATACCCTTTTAGTTTTTATTTATTTATATATCTACTTAGGTTTACACATCATGCATTTCCTTTCATATAACTGCTGTCTTTATGTTTTGCTTCTCTTTTCCTGCACTGAAAAAATATATAATCCTTTTTTGCCTAAACTGAAATGTTTCTGAAAATATAACTTATATGAATGTATAATACATAGAAATTTTGATAAATGGATGTCATAGACCATACTGGAGACATTTTTCGCTGTTTAAGCATATCAAACTTTTCTGTCAAACTTTTACTTCTCAAAAACGAATAAGATAGTTACGTTTTAATATGACTGTAAAATGATAAATAGATCGAATAATGTGAAATTTGACACTAAAATTTGTAAGGAAATGGAATTATATTAAGTGAAAAATAAATCAATAGAATAATGTAGAGATGGAGTAAGACAAAAAGTTGACCATAGTTAACGCTTTTCCATTAAGGTCAATTAAGCAATAGTCAATCAATGGCACTATACATTCATATGAGATACTATCATTTGACTAATATAGAGCAACAATTTCTCTCTGTAGACATTTTGCGTTGCCTCATAGATCCCTTGATAAACACCAAAATAAAATTAAATTTCATTACAAGTAATTTATTTTAGGTTTCAGAGCATTTAGATAAGAGATTCGACATTCACATACGTTTAAATAAAAAAAAACTTCAATTACAATCACATAGTAAATAATTAAGTTTTGATAGAAAAGTCTGTTAGAATTTTATTTAACCACAGCCGAAACTGATCTTGAATGAACTCGTATAGATTTTTCCGCTTTCCGGTAGGTTTACGGTGAAGTCTCTTCCGCTTTGCTTGACAATAATTCGCCAATTTATTAGTTTGCTTAAGTAAGGCATTTGGCACATTCATAAGCTATAAAGTATCCTAAGCAAACTTATTAAAAATTGAAAACTTATGCTATAAAATGGCTGCACCCCAGTTTTACGTAGTTCTACTTGATTAGAGTTCCTGGTCTTGTAGTCTTGATGAGTGTTTTGATATAGGTTTCATGATACTTTTATTTAGGGTTTGCAAATATTCTTGTTGCAGTCTGTGTACCAACTAAATCCTTACATTTTAATGGAATGTGAAAGTGCATCGGAATTTTTAAAGTAAAATAATTAAAATAAAGTCCTAAAATATATTTTATTTTACACCCTGTAATACATGTATCATCACATTCCTATGAAATAACGTTTAGTATTTTGGAAATGTTTTTCCTTTTACTACTTAAAAAAATAACAAACTCGATTATTTGAAAATGAGCATATTGTCTTCATACTATTCGACAGCTATAAAAGAAAGCTACACAGAAACTGAAACATATAAAATTTAAAAATCAAGCATTCACTCAATTATGGTATGTAAATTAGTTTTATAAATTAGCTGAGAAATATTTTTTTAATATTAATTTTGATACAATTTTTCTGATTTTGTTTAAGCTACAGAACGAAGTGTTTTATAAACTAATTCAGCAATTCTTTATCAATGTTAAAAAATGTTTTTTATACTCTAATTTTAAAACTACTTGTATAAATACTTTAATTTAATACTTAATTTCCCATACATTCCTAAAATTTTCCTATGTTTCTAATATATCATAAATAATAAGAATAAATACTCATATTACATTCCCCATTAAATCATTAACCCCCCAAACCTAAAATAGCAACAAAGTACCTTGAAAACTGCAAACTATATTAACCAACTATGTATTAACAGGCGAGTTACCTAACAGTTACTTGTTATTTCAGCCAGTGAGAAATATCTTTGAATGTTGTCTCGATAACAACTTTAAAGGCAGACATCCGTGTCATAATAACAGGAAATTAACTAAAATTAGTTCCGGCCGTTCACAAACATGTTTTAATTTATTATTATTCTCGAAATGACTGCTGAGAACTCGTGTAATATATTCTCTTAGATAAGTTTAATAGTTAAGTTTAACTAACTACTTTGGGTTTTTTAAGTCTAAAAAAACAGGTTTAATCTAAACTAGGCTTAGCAATTATTTGATTTACACTTTGATAAATTTTGACTAATTATATTAAAATTAATAAAATGGACTAACTACTTTCATGTTAACAACGCTCTGTTTAAACAACAGCTATAAATATATTAAACTATCGAATATATTTCTATTAAATGTTATTAGAAAAACCTTTTAAAAACATAACTTTAACAAGATACCTTAGATATTGATCACATTGTAGACCTATTCTTTTAATTAATTTTTTATTTATTTAGAGCTGATGTGTAACTTAATTTAAATAGATAAGTGCACTTTTATAGTACTCTATTTTAAAAAAGATGATCATTTTCCAAATAAGTCAATGCTTTCTTTTAATAATGTTTTAATAGACAGATGATGAGCATGTTATTATGTTATATGTGGCTTTTGTATGACATAGGTCTTCATGACATTTCCCCAGTTATAGATAAAAAAAAATTGCTTAACTTTTACTTCCACAATTTATTTATTCTCATTTGAAATGAATGTCAATAAAAATTTCAATATTTATTCTTAAATTACGCCCTTTACATTACTTTAAAAATGAATCAAAGTAACCTTATTTAAAAATAAGATTTTAAAAAAAAGTATTTCATCTTTAGTTAAAAGCGCTTATAAAAAACTTAATGTAATTTTAAAGAATATAAAAGAAACACATTGAATAACACAACACAACAACTGTATAACAACTGTGACATTTGCTTGACGTATGTTCTAGGAATCTGTTCGTTCCTAGTCGTTTCCTGCATGTTGTCATTTTAAATATAAAAGTTAAAAGTTTGTCAATGAATTGATAACAATGTTTAAATATTGTTATAAAAGACCCACATTGGATATGGTTTAATGTAATGTGCTGACATTTGTATGACGTACGTGCTTATGATCTTCCCCATCCCCCCCCCCCCCACGAATTGTTATTTTAAAAATACAGGGTGGAAGTTTGTCAAAGATTTGAAAACAATGTTTAAATAATTTGATAAAAGACCCGCATTGAATATGTTACAATGTAATGTGCGACATTTGTATGACGTACGTGCTCATGATCTGTCCCCAGTTGCTCCCGCAAGTTTTTATTTTATAATAAATCCTTCCAGATTTATCACTCAAATATCCTTCTCTTTTTTTATAATGTTCACTCTGGAACTTCCATGCTATATTCGATTTAGCAAAATGTCTCGGTATAACTCTTCCATGATTCGTATACCCACACCGAAAGATTCTATTATTTCTTCTTTTTCCGATGTTGCTTTGTCTGCAAAATTTCTCGAATAAGTTAAAATAAAAACCATGTTTGGGTGACAGTATCATTACGACGAAACCTTTTATCCTTTGATTTCGTACGTCTATATCTAATACTCTGTTTCACAATGCGACCCCATCAAAAAGGATTTGCTTTTATGATCCTAAAGCGTTCTCCCAAAACTACAAAAACTATCTCCATTCTTCACCTTCTACAACACCGCGGTGGTTTTGCAGAGTGGTAATAGACATTTTGATTAGAAATTTATAGGGTCTAGTTGCTTAGTTTAGTTTAGTTTGAATTATCGTCACACTAGAACTACACGAGGGCTATTGGCGACGGGCGTCGTAATTTAGAACCACAGTCAAGGGTCTAGTTGCAAAACTGATATTCTCCACAGTAAAACTAAGATATAGGATTTGACCACTTCCTCCAATTGAAGTTACGATCGTCAAAAGTCGCCAAAGAAGGGTCGAACCCTATATCTTAGTTATACTTTGAAGAATGTGAGTTTTGCAACCAGACCTTTCATTTGATTTCGTCCCTATCACTATGCAAATTACCCTACACTTATAAATACAAAAGAAATATACGAAATAAACCATGTGGTTTGGTTTAAGTAGCACTACACTGCCGAGAGCAAGTAAACTACATTATCGGCAACAATGAATTAAACTATTTTATCCTGAAATAATCGATCTTTTGGCATCCTTTCTTATAGTTTGGGGTAATTGAGTACTTACAACAACGGTCCAAGTCCATTGTTGTAGATACTGTAATCTACTCACTGCTGCAGTACAACCCGCAATAAATTTGTTTTAATTGGTTAGAAAATTAATTGGTGCACGTGTGTTCGGTGCTAACTCAGATGCCACTTGACCAAAGCTCAAAATTGCGAAGCATATATTGGCTACGTTATAGCTCTAAATAAAGAATCTAAATGGACAATCGGAATCGTAAATGTACCAATATAATGAGGTAAATGTGAGTTAAAACTTCGTCAAACCAAAGCTGCAAATAGTTTCTCGGGTCTCTTTTCAGTCTCCTGTATAGCCATGGTGGTCCATTAACACTGGAAGCGTTCTCTTGCAGATGCGATCAGGATTTGTCACAGTCAATATTGATTATTATTTATACTAAAATATCAGTCGTTTCTAGTATTTCTATATAATGTTCTTTTTCATTTGTGAGTAAATAAAATTGACTTGTTTTGGCAACATTTTGATTTGCTGAAGTTAAATTTATATATATTTATATAGGACCAATGTTATTTGCTTATTTCAGCGGTTTTTGATTGATTGATTGCTAAAGCTTTTATTCTATACCAAATGTCAGTAAAAATAAATCACATCGCGTATAGCTAATTACCATATAAGAGTAGTTAGTTATAAAATATCACATTTATTTGTGTGCAATTTTTACAATGATAGTCATTTTTATTGTTTAATTTCTCCTATATATTTCACATTTCTTGAAAACTACAACTTTTAATAAATTTATAAATGTTCATCATTTAAATACTTTGTTAAATAATAAATATGCTTTCCTCAATTAAATTTTTTTATCTTGTGTAAAAACCTTATCAATCGTAATATCCTAGAAATTTTGTTTCTCATAGGTTTGCTCATTTACTTTTACTCCCTATCTTTTGTCTAATCCTTATTGCATAGAAAAACTCAGTAAATACAAATTGTGGCATTAAACAAAAACTAAATTAAAACTTTTGAATATAATCCTGGCATTATAAAACTATGCCTGTTCCATCTTTATTGTGACCCCTTTTACATATTCCTTAATCTTCTCATTATTCTATGATGCATCCATTCCTAAAAAATAGTAATTTTAATTTAGTTGATACTCCCAAAGGACAATAAAAAAAGCTTCGCTTACAGTTCTCATTAAAAAGCAAACCGAAACAGTCATTATTTTGAAATTAAAATAAAGTTTTGGGAACAAAACCACATGACGTTCAAATGTCCGCACTCATTTGTTTTAATGACCAATTAAAAGGAATATTTCCAGTCATTTTTATAAGAATCCTTTTCTATTGTTTATTAATTTTGAGGTAAAATTAATACAATGACTTATTTTTAAATTTTATAATATACCGCTGTTCATTTCATGCTAAATTAAAAGATCTAGAATCCATACTTCTTTGCCCAGATTTGTTGGAGTGACTGTCAGAATGACAACTGAACACAGTATTGGACATTAATCAATTAATTTGTCAATTATCTTGTTAATTGACCAAAAAAGTAATTGCAATTAAATTAATTACAATTTAAATAAATCGCAATTGAATTTTAATTGCATCTTGCAATTAAATTAATTTAACGTATGTCAATTGTAACTCACAATTAAAATAATTGCAATTAATTTTTTTAGTTGTTTTATGAAACAATTAAAACTAACAATTAACTTTTTGTATTAAAACGAAATGACTAAAGATTTTGGAAAACTAAGCTGTGACAATGACAAATCTGCCAAAGAGTCACAAACTGTCAGACAGCATGTTCGTAAAGAGAGCGGTACTGAAGTGTAATTTAAATTATTACAAGCAATTTTAAATTGTTATTGTCTGTCTAATCATGTTTAATTAAAGATATTGATGTTTATTTGGATAGGTTTTTTATTTGTTGCCAACATATTTATTTAATCCCAGGAAAAGATGGGGGCACTATTCTACTACCCGGAACCACACGGGTATATTGTATATATATACATACCGGTTTTAAATTATACAGCAGTGTTTTTATAATTGTTATTAATTAAATTAACAAAACAATTGAAAATAAATTAATTGTTAATTGTTACTACTACAGTTAACAATTAATTAATTGTTAATTGTTACTAATACATTTAAAATTATATAATTGTTAATTGTAATTTTCCGCAATTTCAATTGATGAATTGTTAGATGTTGTGGTTACATTTACCTTTAATTAATTGTTAATCTTTAATTGTTCTTACAATTAAAATTTGCCCAACACTGACTGAACTTGACTATCTTCAAAAACATTTACAAAGAATGGAATCAAAGATACGCCTTTCTGCCCTCTGTGCCACCTTGGCGATATGGACGAATTCCACCTCGAGAACTGCCTTGAAATTTAAAAACTTTTACCTAATTTAGACAACTCTAACGAGGTTAATTGTGACAAATTTGAATTTTACACTGATTCTTCCTTCAATTGGGCTGATTGTCAACTGATGGCAGAGATGCCGTTGACGGGCGTAAGATAAAAAAAATTCATGCGTAGCACAAAACGCATATATTCTTTCAAAAACATGTATTCATTTTATGCATTTGAATCAGCCGTGTCTCGCTCCAATGGCTACGGATCTGAAAAAGTGCGGCCGGTTTTTTGAGATCCAGGGCATGCGCAGTAAAGAAAAATGACGTCATTTGGCGGTTTTTATGAACTTGACCACCAAAGTCAATTTTTTTAAATTTAAATTTAATTTTCGAACTAAATATAACTGGAAGTAGCTATCTAGTGTCAACACACATCTACTTTTGCAATCAATACTGATGATGAGGATTGGTGAGCATGCGAAGAAATCAATCGTCGAATATATTAATTTTCGTTTCTACATTTATTATCGTTTGCTAATAAAAATCAAATCGGGAGTTTTAATTTTACACTTCCACTAAAAGAAAGACTTGGGAATAGCATTCATCATGTACGGAAGGGAAGTTAAATTTTTTTATTGCTATATCATTTACGATTAAATAATTAATTATGAACTTTTCGAATAATTGTGTTCTTTTTTAAAAGTTTCATTCTATCAGACAAAATTTTTTGGAAATGATCAAATTTCAAAAGTTTTTTTTTCGTAAAAATCTTTTATTTCCTTTCATAGAACAAAAGATGATGCACAACGTTCAAATTTTCTTATGTTTAAATCTCTTATAGACTGCTCGAAAGTTATTATTTTAATTAATTGGATTATTTTTAATTTCTCTAGTAAATCTAATTTGTGTTTTATCATAGAAACAGAAAAGTGAAAAAAATGGGCAATTCTTGTGACCTGTGTTGGCAGACTTCACGGACAAATAAAACGTTTTTTAAGAAATTATTATTATTTATGAAGAATGATTTTCTTTTTTACAATATTGTAAATAAAATTTTATTTAAAATTATTCATTTTATTTTTCAATTAAAACCAAATGTTTCCCTTTCTCCAAACACCGTCAATAACAACATGAATAAATACTAATAATATAAATGCATTTTCGAAGGAGAATATAATATTGTATACTAAATACATATTTACTTCTAAAAATACTTAAATTTCAGATTATTTACATTCGTTCACCACACCTTCCTCCAAATAAAATAAAGAATACAAAAAATAACAGTCGCTAACATAGATCTGGCAGTGGCCTCATTTTCCTAAGTATTCTGGTATATCCAGTAACATTTATAGATCGATGAAATCGCTGGAAGAATTGGAGCCAAGTAAAAGCGCCAAATTAGAAAAGAAGCCAAATAGTTTACCGCCCAGCTTTTGGCAACGGCCGCGTTTTCTTAACATTGAGCGAGACACGGCTGATTTGAATAGATTTTTAAGAAAAATAAAATTAAAAATGCTTATGTTTGTTTTAATTTTGGTTGAGCTAACTTCGCGCTAGAACTACACTAGGGCTAACAACCGGGATTCAAAACCATGGTCAAATGGCACGGCCAACATCTGAGCTAGAACCTGACGCAACCTTATAGCGACATCATGATGTCTTATAATATCAGACATCGCCCATTTTTCTATTAAAGTACTGACATTAAAATGAAAATAACTGTACTAAAATAAAATATTTTCGAATTATTATAATATAAAACTTAAACAAAACTAGAACAAAAATTTCGTTTCTCATTTGATAAATCTCACAAAGGTATTAAATTCAAAACGTATTAAATACTTATTACCTAGTTTTAAAAAAATCCCAAATCTGACGCAATGTCTCGTAATCGCATTCTTTCTGAAAAATAAATAAGCCTCATTAGCATTAGGTATCGTCCACAAGCACACGATATTTATTTCTACAAAGCATCCAACTTCGCCGATGTATGAATGAAAAAACGCCGTAGCTTAAAAACAAATCTAGATGAAAAATGGCGGACCGAAAGAAAACCTGAGGTTAACGCGTCATCTTCATCTTTTAGTGTTCACTAATAGATGTTATTTATATCGCAGACAGATGGCTGGAAACGTATAATAGCCCCTTAACATATTACAAACTGTTTCCAAATCATTTAAACTAATCCGAATATGCTTTGATGAATCCTACTCAAATGAAGCTTAGATATAAAAATAAAAGAAACCTTCATACTCAATTTGCTTCACAGAAGAACATTTTACAAAGTCCTTTATCTTTCTTAGTTCTGTGTACTTTCTTTGTTGTATTTTTTGTGTGGTTTTAGTAAAGTAATTTGCTGAATAAGTTACATTGTTATACTTAAATAATGTAGAATTGTGTAATAATATAAGAATGTGGTTGATTAGGACATAACTAAAATCTAAATTCTTATAAAAAAATAAATGAATTCCAAATATTCAAATTTTCTCCAACAACATTACATTTCATTACGATTTAATTGCATAATATACGGATGAGGTTATTCTACAATTATTAGCACAATTGTTAAATGTAGTTACATCCAATATATTTGATTCGGCAATTCTTCACAAGATATTTTTCACATGAAAATATATCTATTTCGAGAAGTTAGAAGCGAATTCAAGAGAATATATACATACAAATTTAATAATCAACAGTAAAAAAAAATGCAAAATACATGCAATATTTTCATGCTCGTTTATTTTCTAAAATACTAAGGAAATATTTTGAATACGTAAAAAACATAGATGCATTATTAAGTAGATACATTATTGCTTGACAGGAAAAAATAATAAAAACAAGAAAAAAAACATATTTAATGGACTCAAAGATTGTATCTTTCCTTTAAACCATAAAATGCTTTCACAAAAAAAATTGAAGAATCCGCAATAAATCTTCAACTGTATTTTATAAATTATAAAATCACAGCAACAAAATAGGTCAATTAAAAACAACAAGCCATTTTTCTATCTAATGTTGAAAGTGAAGGGTCAAAATTTTTTTAAAGGGATACTTTTATTTAAGTCCTTGTAAAGAATGTTAGGTTATTAAGGAAACCATTGGAAAACTATTAAATGCACTGGGGTTGAATTGGCTTCAAAATACCCTACTAAGCACTTTTACAATCCTTTCATGAAGATAAGTCACTCGGTTTATTTGACAAAGCTATAACTCACATTTGTGTAGATTTGAAATTTGACTTTAGAATCAGATTGTTTATGATTAAAGTTGCGTTTTAAATCGGTCGAAAACTAAAAACTAGTATTTCAAATTTTGTGAAAAGAAACATTGCTTCAATCTTTCGCTGTATCTCTTTTTTTTTAAATTCTCCTAACAAATTGAGCATCCCTATGTTTAGTAGGGTTTTTTACAGTAAATTTATATCAGAACTTTAATTAAAATCTTAGATTAAAACCAATCTTGCTAGTTGTATGTTGTAAAATACTTGAACTATCACAAACTAATATATTTTTTATCCTAATAAGCCCGGAATCTTTTTCTAATTTTCAAACCAATTTTGAAATTTTGTCAAACCATAGCGTTGAAGTTAAAGCTGTTCAATTGAGTTGCGCCGATAGCATCTTTAAATTAAAACGATTTTCACTTGGACTTCAACTTGTAATAGGCTTCAAAATATATCGCTATTGTAAGAGCTCATTACGTTAATTTCTGTGAAATAATACTTTCTTAACTCGGAACTACTGTTAAATTAAGATGATCAGACAAAAATAACCTTTTTAAGTTATATTTTTTCTGTACAGTGTTGAAAATTAAGGAATTAAAAAAGTAATATAAGTAATATTTTTAATGATGGTAAAATTCTAATTAAATATTAAATTTCATTTAAAAAATTTCTAAACATTTATTCTCTGAGTTGAAAGTATTAGTTAATTGTGCGTTTTAACTTGAGAAATATCCAATTCGATTCACAAAAAAATTCATTTTTAGGCTACAATATGAACTATACAACATAAAGTTTAAAAATGATAAACATATCAATTAAAAATTTGTACCCTTCAAAGTATTTATGTTAAGCAAATGGAAATTGTATAAACTGCAATATTTTGAAAACAAATCTAATAATATCTGCCTATTTTTGTAAACCAGAATCAAATGGTAAATCTTATGAAATTAAATAAGTTTTACCTCTTTATTACACTTTTGTTTAACGAACACAAAATATTCAACTTGAAAAGCCTTCTGCATAAAATTAAAACCGGAGTATTTTTTAAAAATAAATGCACCAAGAATTTGTTTCAGGTAAAATTAGTGTTGTAAAGACAATCGGGAGAGAGCTTTTTGAAATGTGAATCTAATATAAATGAAAATGGGGCTTTAATACAAAAGTATTTAAATGTTAATCAGGTCTTGAAATTACACTTGAACTATTAAAAAAAGAATAATTTAACTACATGAAATATCCTTCTTTTTTTTATCAACATGCTATCATTTTCTACTGAGGACGAGCAATACACTTGCCACTTATTCCTTATATTTAATATTGTTTAATGCTAAAACTTCCTAAACACAAAAATTTAATTAAAGAAAAAGATTTCATGTCACTTTAAAGCAAACTTTAAGAATGAATAATGTTTTCATTTCAAGCATTTTGTATTTTGTTTATAAATATTTTTTGTGATTCAAATAATAACTTATTTTCTAAAAAAAATTTAAAGCACAATATTTGAAAAATATTCAAAAGTATGTTGAAATAACATCTGCAAGTTTAGAAAAATTAGAAATAATCCTACTTTCCTTCTTTCAACAATAACATTCTAATGCAAATGCATTTTCTTGAATAAAACATCAACATATATATGCGCAATTCACAAAAGATGAAAAATTTATTATTTCGCGACACCGTGAATAAAAAAACCTCAAACAATGACAAAAACAAATCCAAATTCTAATACAAAACATCCCCCTCTATTGCTTTAAAAATTGGAAAAAAGACAATAACGACTAATTGTGGAATCTCCTAGGAATTGAAACGAGAACGTCCAAATCATGATAAACAAAACTAAATCGAAATACTAAAAAAAGACGATTCTACAGCGTAAGAGGAAAGGTACAGATTTCTAGATTGGAATACCCCTCCTCCCCCCTTCCTCCCCTCTTCTCCTCACCTTACATTTTTTCCCCAATCTAGCATCGGAAAAATGGAATGTATCTTGGATTACTTTAATGGAAAATGTGAATAGCAAGAAGCAATAAACGCTATCGTTTTACGTTTGGATGGCGAAAATCACTGAATTCAATTTGTTTTTAAGGTAAAGACATTATAAAAAAGCGTCAGCATTTGAATGATCAAATTTACAATCCATAATCTTTAAAATTCATTTTTTGTATAAATATGTTTTATTTAGTCTGGCAAAAGTGTAAATGATATATTTGTTAGCAATTATATTTATTTCCAAACTATTAACCAATAAACAGTTTCATTTTTTTTGTCAATCGATTAACCAATATGGAATGATGATTTAATGTTTGGTTTAAATTTGGTTGATTGGCTAAAAAAACTATGAACAGAACATCGAATTTGATTACACGATAAGTTATTGAAAGCCCACAAGTTGGAGCAGTCTGAGTAAAACAGGTAGACAAATGATACATGGAATTAATATAAATATATAGAATAATATGGTATCATAATAACAAAAATAAAAAGTTTTCTAAAATTTAAAAGTTACATGCTACCTTATTATTATGTTTTAAAAAAATTGTTTGGTAAACCGAAGAAGGAAGAATAAAATACTCCCTTATAGAAGAAAAATTACTGATTTAATTTGCGGTTCGTGCAATCAACAAATTTTTAAAAACATTCTCCAAACAATTCATAACGGTTTTTTTTTAGGTTTAAAATACTGATGAATGGTAAAACTCAATTTTATATAAATTATTATTGTTGGTCTACACTACCCAAATGTAAACGTATGACAGCTAGTTTCATATTTAATTTATCTCGTTAGCAATTTTTATTTTATATTCATTTTCTTTAAATTTATTCAAATTAACTTTCATTTTACTGAAAGACTTTTCGAGGTGAGTTAAAATTTTAACTCACCTCGAATTACGAAACTAACGTCAATGTAATATACCACCTACAAAGTGGCTAGAAATAAACAACCGAAAACATTTTTAAACAAATCATTAGACATTAGTTAAAAGTATATCAAACAAACAGTGTTATGAAGACAAGTTTATCCCCCACCTTAGGGCATACTATACAGCAGTGCTATCATAATAAAATGCCGCTCAAAAACAGGAGAAAAACTAGATGGAAATTTTAAAAATATCTAACTTGGTCTCGAAACATTACTGGGTAACTTATACGCGGCTCTACCTTAAGAAATGGGTATACTTAAAGAAGATTTCAGCGTGTCGCGGATATGATTATTTTTCGTTAAATTAGTTCCGTTATGGGTATTAAGAAAAGAATGTATAATGTTTTATATTAATAACTTGGGGAAAGAAGAGTGTTATGAATTTTGATTTAATCTATATGGCCAGGGTAGAACACAATTTTGTTATCAAAAAACATTTCCTTGGATCGGATTAAAAAATATAAAATGAGCTAGGGCTTGTTTTATAGATAGTGAGAAAAATATTTGTTTTTATGATAACGATTTTATTTTTAAAAGCTATGATTAAATGTTATGTGGTTATTTAACTTTGTTATATTTTATAATGTGAAAAGGATTCTTTTTTAAAGTTCTTTCAAATGGTTATTTCTAAGAATTTGTGTTTGTGTTTAAAAAAAGTAATTTTTACTGAGGTAATACGAAATGTTTTAATACTTTCTGCATTTACAATATTTGAGAATTAGCCATCTCTTAACACTTAAAATTACATATAGACAATAACACAACAATTCAACAACTACGGAGTTAAAATAAAAGAAATAAAAACATTTTGTACAGTTGTTTGTATAGAAAAGACGGGCATAATGCCTATGTTAAATCCATTGTAAAAAAGTTAGTTATTTCCATTTTAAAAATATAATATTGTGAATATATTTCAATGTATTTTACTTATAAGTGTAGTTTTGCTTGTCCAATATGGCACTAAACTTTGTTAATAAACCTACACACATAATTTGTACGTCGCAATGTCATCAATATTAAAGTTCGCTTATACTTTAATTTTTAATTAAAATAAGTTTTTTGCAGTAATTTGTTATAAACAAATTAATTCTAAGTTTATTAGTATGTCCAATTAAAAAGCTCTTTTGTTTAAGCAGTAGAAAAACTTATAATGAATTTATCACTTCATTTAGCAATGGCTTGAAAAATTAAAAAAAAATGATTTTGTATAACATTAAAAATTAAAAAGAAAAATTGATAAAAGTTTTTTGTTTGTGCAGCATTACAAATTTAAAGAATTATTATTAAGAATATATTTCACATTCGCTTTAAAGTGAAAAAAATATATTATCGGAAAACTATCAGAGTATATATACAAGTTCATTCAAATTGGATGACAGAATTAAAGAAAACATTTGTGTTAGATAAGAATAAAACCATTACTGTATTCCTAATTACAAATGACCAATAAATAACATGAGGTTCAATATATACAGACTTTTTCTGAAATAAATAATACAATTTCTAATATTGACAGAGCTAAGCGAAATTCTTGTAACACTCTCCAAACCAAAAAGAAGATAATTCGCGTACCTCCTTTTCCTCTTTTTCAATAGAACTTCTTCACCTCTTACTAGAGATGCAAAATAAAATAACAAAATGTGCTTTTCCATTTGTTATTTAATATAAGTATCACTTATTTATCCCTCAATTCATGAAACGCGTATTTTTTTTTTACTTCACACTTGACCATGGTTTAAAATTTCGAGGCCCGTATCCAATAGCCCTCATATAGCTCTACTGCCACTTAAATTTAAATTTAAAAAAAAACACCTACAGTCAGTACTTTATAGGATAATAGCACGATACGATAATGTCTATTATTAGGTGAATAATGAGGTAATAAAATCATCTGCAACGAATAGGTTGAAAATTTTGATGGGGGAAAAAAAATCTCGTACCACCAAAGGAAACATAAAAATTCGACATAAATAAATTACCAAATTACCAAAAAGAGGCCGACTAGGCGGCTTGATGGTCAGTGAGTCAGAAAGTCCCGGGTTTGAATACCGGCATGGGCATGGATATTTGTGTTGTTTGTTTGTTTGTCTGTGTTTGTCCGAGTACACTGCGACATACGTGTTCGTTAAATCTGTGGAGTTGAAAGTCTTGAACAAGTGTACAATGGTTACACTTCCACTGGTTACCTTTGGGTGCCCGCTCAGGTGTCGACCTCGTCACTTGACCAGGGTACTGAATTACGAAGCGTAAGTGGCTGTGTTAAGCTCCATGGAGGCTAGAAATAGACAGCCGGAAACGTACAACCTAACCTGTCCAAAATGACAAAATTTCAAATTATTGGTTTTTGATTTGTCATTAAACATTTAATAATCTCACTTCAACTTATTTTTCGGAAGATTTTCTTTCACACATAATACAATACTTTAAATAAACCACTGAATTTTAAACAATAGCAAACTACCCGACAACTCCTTAAAAAGAACACTCATTTAACAATCCCACTTCTCAAATAAATATTCTCGATCCCAGTGCCATCTATCGGCCTTTCTCTCCACCCCCGGTTGATCCGAAGGTGGGCATTAAAACGGCCGGTATTCGGCAGATTCTGTCATGGTTTGGGTGTACATCCGGAGGGATGTTGACCAGGAATCTGTCCCGGAAACCTGTTACTCTGGTGGTCCGGTACGAAATTTGCCAGTAAAGTTGCAACTTCTCAGGTACTTTGAGTAGTTAGTGGTTGGTAGTTCGCAAGTTTTTTTTAGTAGTATTGTGTGTAGAAATAAATTTTTAAAACTTTTTTGGTGTGTTTTGTTTTGATTTGTATTATTATTTTGTGTTAGTTTATTATCTTGACTTATATTTGTTAGTGGTTGGTTGTTCGCAAGTTTTTTTTATTAGTATTGTGCGTAGAAATAAAGTTTTCAAACTTTTTGGTGTGTTTTGTTTTGATTTGTATTTATTATTTTGTGTTAGTTTAGAAGCCTGACATATATTTTTGTATGTTAGTACCATTTATTTTGTGAGTTCCTATAGCTTTGAAAACTAGTCTTCAAAGATTATCGTGTCAAAATGATACACATTAAAATATTTTTACTGAAATACAATTTCTAAAGAGGGATTTACTTTATTCTTAAAACACCAGTAGATCAAAAAAAATATGTTACTCCTGGTATGTTGCATACATGTCCATTAAAGTATTAACTTTGAAGTTTAATGTGTTTGGTAGTTGGATTGCAATTTTTTTAGTATCGTTGCTATAAAAAAATTTGAGCCTTATTGTTTTATTTTGTTTTAATTCAAATTTTTGCTTTATATCAGTTTAATACTATGTTTAACTTGTATTTTTTCTGTTTTTGCGTTAGTAAAGTTATTGGTTTCGGAAACTATCTTATAAAGATTTTCTGACTAACAAAATTAAAATTTAGAATATTTTAACTTGAATACATTTTATAAAGACAAAGAACAAATTAGAACTTTTTATTAAAAAACCCCGTTTAATCCAGAAATATGTTCCTCCGGTGATTCGGTAAGAGCTCGCACGGTAGAATTTCAAGTTTTCAAATGCTCATAAGTATTTATGGTTAGTTTTTTTTTATTCTTTTAATATATTATAAATATAGAGGGGTTTTTTTACAGATTGGTATATTTTATTTTGGTTTGAATTATTATTTTGTGTTAGTACGAAGAGTTCACTTTTTGAATTTGTAAATGAATTGAAACCATCCTGTAAATATTTTATTTGCTTAAACCTAAAATTTTAGAATACTTTAACTTTAATACATTTTGTCAAGATGTATCACCAATAACTGCTTTTTCTAAAAACGCTAGTTAGCGCCGAAAACATTCTATCCCAATTTCTCTTTGTGCAAAGTTTCTCAAGTTCTCAAGTACACTGCTCAAAAGAATTAGGGGAATGCTTGGTTTAAACCCTTTCACTCCCAACGATTCCATTTGAAATCATCACAGCATGCGATTTTTTTCCTCACTAAGTTGATCTCGCACTTATTTATCGTTAGATAGAAAAATCATGCATTTTGAAGAATTAAACATTCTATCCCAATTTCTCTTTGTGCAAAGTTTCTCAAGTTCTCAAGTACACTGCTCAAAAGAATTAGGGGAATGCTTGGTTTAAACCCTTTCACTCCCAACGATTCCATTTGGAATCATCACAGCTTGCGATTTTTGTCCTCACTAAGTTGATCTCGCACTTATTTATCTTTAGATAGAAGAATCATGAATTTTGAAGAATGAAATAATGTTTGTTTTAATTAAATGAAAACATGAAAAACATGGTAAAATAAAATTCACTCCCAAAAAATTTTATGCAATAAATTGATCCTAAATCATTCACGCTTGCATTCTAAGATGTTTAAAAATTGATTTTAACTTTTTTTAACAAATAAAGTTTTGAAAAAATTATTGTTATAATGTATTCAAAAATTATGATTCCAATTTTTCCCCTTAAATTTTAGTTTAAAAAATTAAGATCCCCCCTGTTTTTTACCATTTCATTCTAGATGCATAATGAATCTATTTCACAAATTTTAGATTTTTAAAATCAAAAATAAAAAGTTTGAACTGAAAGGATTGACAAAAGTACGGAAAGAGATCCCCTAATTGTTTTGAGCAGTGTATTTATAGACCGGTTAGTATGCTTTTTTTATATCCTTTTCACTCCTGAAAAAAAATCATATTCACGTATTCTTTATATAAACATGTTTTTCAAATAATTATATATTAAGAAGTATGTTTTGTAAGGAATTTTGAAAAAATAGTGTTTAACATTTGCTGAGGGTGGCATCAGTGTAGGAGACAGGTAAAAATAAATATTTTTGGTGTACTATGAAAAAAAAACAAGCTCTGTCAGTTTTTGTAATTAATAGTCTATTCTAAATTTTGTTTCAATCAAAAATGTCCTATAAATTAACCGATGAAAAAAAAAGGAATTTTTTTACCAGACATCCGAAAACATCTTGCTGCTCACTTTTTTATGTAATTAATAAATAAGTTGCTTTGTTATCGGTAATAAGAAAAAATAGTAGTAAGAAAAGTTGTAAATTGAAGTTGTGAAGAGAATTTTACAAAGATCCACGTACGTGTACCTCTGATATTGTTTATATAAATGTGAGTTTTTTAACATGTTAGATGAATATTTGATTGACTTAAATTGAATTATTTTTGGGGTCACGCTTGACTTGTAAATTTTGCTTTTGTGCATGAAAAAATCATTTTTAGCTATAAAATTAGGCTTTAAAGATTAAATATGTAATTTTAATTTTTAAATATTAACACTCAAAAATATTTTAAGATAAATATGAAATATCAATTTCTGCATTTTTAAAAAAATAATAGTTAAAGAAAACATGTTAGTCATATGCCTCGGCAGTCACTTATCAGTGGCATTTCAAGTTCACCGTTATTATATCTAGTTGTTGTGTTTCGGTTTTCAGTTTCTACTTAGTTTCTATTGATTGTAGAAATAAAGTTTTTAAACTTATTGTTGGTGCTTTATTTACTTCAAAACTTTATTTACTTTTGTATTAATCTAGTGGTTTTTGCACTTATATTATTTTTGTTTTGCATTTTACTTTCAATATGCTTCAAGTTCATAATGTTTATTTTACTTTTATCGATGAAAGAAATCTCAAAATTGAAACAAATGTATTCCGAAAAGACAGCATATGAGTAATCACTATTTTTTTAGGAAAAACTCATAGACCACAGGCAGACAGGTAGACAGACATCGGTAAGAACAGACAGAAAGTATAAAGCAATAGCTCCCTTTTTTTATACCTTTTAAAAATCGCCCGATTACAACGGAAATTAAAACAGACCGTGGGCTGACAGGTAGACAATCGTCCACCCTGAAGTTCAGATGAATCGACAAAAAGTAAAAACGATAGGTATCTGATGTCATACCTTTCAAACAAAATATTTTTATAATTGGTCCATTATAACGAAAGTTGAAATAGACTATGAGCCGGCAGGTACGCAGACGTCCAACCGAATGTACGGATGAATAGAAAAAAAGTATAAAAGATTAGTCCCTCATTTCATGTATTTCACATTAATATATAATTTGTAAATCGGTTGTTTAGAATGAAAACTGAAAGTACATAATACTTTTTATTTCTATTTCTTTAATCTTTCAAATGAAAAAAAGAAAAGAAAAAGGACACCAAAAGTCGTCCCATTATTTTTGCTTTTCAATTGAATCCTCGGCATTCTTGGTAGTTCCTTGAAGAAGGAACTACCAAGAATGCGTTTTCTATAAAGTGTGCGGTCTTTGTCAATAGATGGATTCAACAAATATTTTGAGAAATATCTAACTAAATCAAAGTTTTTATTACATTACATGATAAATGGATACTGTAAGTCTCTAAAATGTGTATCAAGAGCTACGAATGCATAAACGTAAATCTTTTTAAAAGTAAAAACTTTTGAATGATCTGCTAGATTCTCCGCATTAGTTCTCGTAAAAGTTGTTCTATATACTAAACATATAATTGATTTAATAAGATTTTTGTAGCTACAAGTCACGATTCACATAGCTAGGTAAAGTGTGAACTATACGAGGCCTAATATTATGATGCATTCTTCTGTTATGAAATTAAATAATTATTTAACCATGTATTTAAAGTTTAATTTATATAAAATGAAAAAAACGTGGTTTTATGGGGGGTTTATATTTCTTAAATTTTGACTTATAAAATTACTCCAAATTTCCAATATTTTATAACTAATGATCATAGTAGGTAACAATAGTTATAAGGTTAAGTTTGTAATCGATTACTTGTTGTTCATCGTTGACTTAGTCGGGTAGTTTGTGCAATTGATTAGCATTTAAAAAAATCCGAGTGTTTATTGATTTGAAAGGTTTCTAACGATATTTATTTCTTATCAAATGATCAAACAACCTATAAACACAAGTCGTGACTTCGATTGAACAACTGCAATAAACTTTTAACGGAAAATTTTCATTGGCATTCTTCGTAACACAGTTCGCACAAGTTTTATTCGTTGATTTTATGAGAAACAAATGGGCATTTATAGTTTTGTTGCAAATAGAATGCCTAAGTGAAAATTTTATGTTTTAACGTATTAAAAAATCGAATACTTTTAAGAAAATGGAAATTATAGTGGTATGGTTGTATTTTTCACTTTGTCTGAAAATTTTGTATCTTAAACGGTAAATATCTGTATACTTTTCTCAATTTAAAATAACGACCAAGCTGTTGGGATGCATTTCGTAACTGTTGAACACTTTCTTGCAACTATTGTGTCTAAACAAAACTTCAAGATATTTTCTCACATACAAATATTATCAGTTAAAAATTACTGAATCTAGTATAACAGTCGTATTTCTAATTCATATGCATTCGCTAAGTGTAATTCTCAACTATTAAGTGTATGTTAGGGTCCTTGTATCCATGTTGTCCATTATCAGCTGAAATTATGAGCAGCGTATCCGGCTTCAAGGTCCCTGTACATCACCAATGACTTGCTAGTGTAGACTAACGCTAATTAAACGCATTAGTATAAACTAATGCTATAAACTAGTATCATTTCCATGTACCTAGTATCATGCTTTCACTTTAAGGATGACAAGTTAAAAATAAATGGATCTGATTCTGTTAATTTTGTGTAGGTAGAACAGAAGATACTGATGTTTACTTTTTTGCTGCTAAATACTGGTTCACTCAAATATCTAAAAATGCACTACATTCCAAAACTCAAAAGATACTTTTTCATGCATACATATATATCGGAGAAAATCAGATACATAACAGATTTTGTACAGCTACTCGATTTTGAAACAAATTGTTTATTTACTCCTTACACTTTTTATATCACCTCAAGCATTATTTTAATTAAACAAGAAAAGTAAATAACATCCGATGAAATAAAAAACAAAACGAAATATTTTTGTGCCGCGGTGTATAGTTCTATGACAAAAAGCAATAATCGGGAAAGACAAAATAATGACTTTTCTTGTCGTAATGTGCTAAATAACAGAAAAATAAAGGAATAAGAAAGAATTCTAAAGGTACACAAATAAATACGAAAGTAAGTTCCCCTTTTCCGAGTAGTTTCATTGTCTCTCTTTCTTTTTTGGGCATCGTTATTTCTTTTTATTCGAATTGTTTGGGATATCGAGTAACATCACAACAAAGAAACACTGTAAGGTCGCAAGTTTAACAATTTGTTAAATAAAGATAAAAAAGAACTAACATTTGAAATTCTCTCAGGAGAGATATCTAGTTCTTAATTATACGACAAATTTACACTTTTTACAGTTTTTGAAAGGAAACATGATATCTCATGTCTTTCTACTTTATTCAATTTTAAAACTATACTCGACTTACTTTCTAATGATATTTCTTTTTTTGTAATTGTATTTTTTGACGTTGCTTTTAGAGAGTGATATCGCGGATAAACTTAAAATATTTTTTTAAGTTCTCTTTCGAAAATCATTTTATGAGTTGTTACAATTTAACACTCAAATTGCTAAAACTAAACCTAAAGTTATTTACAAAAACGATTTGCTCACAATTGATCGCATTTATGGATTATTACTTTTTATGGAACTATTACTTTTCCACATAATTCTTGTTATTTTCGATTTGATTTTGGTTTTATTAAAACAACATTGTTACAATAGAACAGTGAAATTAAAACATTACACTAACGAGGCTATAACTTTTTTGTGTTAATTTTTCGAAATGTTTTTACATATTGTCATGTTTTAGTTTTGATTTAGGTTAAAGTGAACAACAAACGGAACGTTACATACATGCTTACAAAAATTAAATCAATTTTGTGTAAATAAATGTTATTTGCATTAGCTTAGCTTAATTCTATTATCGCTAATCGAATTCCGATGGAAAAACAACTTTCTTAATAGTTCTTTTTTTATCATTCTTAAGATGTCAGTTCTTTGATTATCCTCAATTAAAATCCCATTCTTAAGATGTCACTTCTTTGATTATCTTCAATTAAAATGCCAGCGAAACAATTAATTTAATTGGTTTAAGAATTGTGATAAAAAAAGAAAAGTTTTCTTCTGGCAGAATATTTGTCTTAAAGTAGCGCTTAAAATAAAAAATATATATTTATTCAAGAATTTCGTAGCAATGTTGATGAAGAGGGATGTAGAATTTTAATAAAAATACGACCTGACTAATTTGCAATTTAGTAATAAATACCATTAATGTTAAATGCATATCTGTTGGTAGTGGAAAAGTAAAAATTCATGAAATTGAAACCGTTGTGTTTCATGTTTTTGTGAGTCAATGGGGATGCTTCTCAATTTATACTAACTAGTCCTAATTTACGAACTCCAATTAAAGCCATCACACTAAACTGCAAAAGCTCATAGCTTTTGAAATCTTGAAAACAAATTTTAGGTATATATTACACTTTAGTAATTAGGTCTCAGGAGGATGACGATAAAATTATCTGTAGTAAATTTATTTAACCTAAATTCAACAACAGGATGTTAAAATCTAATCCCTGCCCTAGAAACACCTTTTAATGCAAAAAATTGCATTCAAGAAATTATAGCTATCAGAATCACTCCAGTCAACGAAATCTACAAATATTTAGTAAATGCTTGAACTCACACTAGTGTATTAAAACTGTAAGATAAGGCCGAATGTTTGCGAAAAACGATTTTTCTCAATTTGAAATGCAATACTTTTAGGAAAACTTTATGTATCAATACTCTACATCTTTCAAACTAGTCCTAGTTTGACTTCCTAGTTTTTCAATTTACTATAAGAAATTGGTGGAACGCTATTGTTGTCACATGTTGCAGCATATGTTGTCACACGGCGGCAACATGTGCTGCCACTGAGTTTGCGGAGTAAAGTTACACCACTTTTTTTTACAGTGTTTGCATAAAAATTGCCGCCGTGTAGATTTAATGCGACGTTACTTACAAACACATCAAAACCAAAAAGAAACCAATCAATTTACATAAAACTTATAAACTTTCATTTACAATCTCAAAAAAGTTCACTGTGAAAAATGTGTCGATTAAAATTGTCAAAATAAAATGATAAATGTCAGAATGAAATATATACATGCTAATACAATAAAACTATACATCTTTAAAGCTACACAGCATACAAAATGCTTCTATTTGCATAAAATTTATAAACTCTGATTTACTATCTTTCAGAAAGTGAACTATGGAAAATGAGTCCAAATCGATTTTTTCTCTCCTACCTCTGTTACCATTCCTGTATGCAGCTACGGCCATAAGCAGTTTGGGTAAGCTCTAATGAAATGCCTTTTTTTTTGTCGTAGCATGTGATGAAATAACGGCTTCTTAGCATGAGATCCTTTATTTTAGTCCCTTTTCTATCTTCTGTGCGTGTTTGTTAAAGCGGTCGGTTCGGAGAACCAATCATACGCTCGTTTCTATACGGGGTCACGTTTGTTTGGTCAAGTTTTTATCTTTTTTCAGAGTCGTATAGGTATTATTTTGGAACGATAAAGGAATAGGGGGACGTTTAAACAGACACTGTATCAACATGTATGACTGCGATCAAACTGAACTGTCGGGAATTTTTAATAGTGTTTGCTAGAAAAGTGTATATTAGGAAAGTTAGGTATTTTATTTTGGGTAGTTTCATTTCTTAACAATTCTGAATTATTAACTTAAACATGAAATTATATTAAAATTAAAATAAACAAGCGTGTGTAAAAGTTTTATTTTGATTTTGGTGATACATTACTTTGAAAAAGTTATTTTTGTTTTTACCCACTTCTATAAGTATCAAAAATTCGATACCTCTTTTAATACCATCGGAGCGCGACAAAGACATGCTGAAACCTAATTGGCCTGTTTCACGTGACGTAAATCATTCTGGCTTTCATTTCTTTCATTGGTGGTTTGACACTGTAAGCTCCACCCACTACATTTCGAGACCTACCGATATATACACTCTTAAAACAAAAGAGTGAAATTCACTCCTATAGGAGAAGTGCATTTTCGGCACCGGAAAGGAGTGGAAATTAACTCAGACTGAGTTAAAACCGCTCGTTTTAAGAGTGTAAGACGCTAGATTGTTTTCTTTTATTTCTTTTACCCACTCCGAAAAAGAGTGAAATTCACTCCTATAGGAGAAGTGCATTTTCGGCACGGAAAGAGTGGAAATTAACTCAGACTGAGTTAAAACCGCTCGTTTGTTTTAAGAGTGTACCTTATTTTCATTCCTCTGGAACTGTTACCACTCAGACGTGAAACATGCCCATTCCATTTGGCACTCCAAGTCTTCAAGTCACTGCAATTCGGGATAATTGAGAGTGTAGTTGAACAGCTATTAAAAATGTACTCCATAATCATATTATGTAAACGATTGTTTACTGATAGTAAATTGAAGAAATGGGTAGTTAGTGAAAAAAAGTTTTAAAAATGAAGTTATCCCATTATCAGAATTTATTGTCAGGAAATTTGGTTCTCTAACATATTTTTCGTTAGGTATGAGAAAACTTTAAAATTTCATACTGACATTGTAACTTAAAGTGGGCATACACGGAGGGACTGAGTCCGCGAGATTTACCTTTTTCTCCTCATTGATTGAGGCCTACATGACACGTGGGTAAAAGGAGAAAAAAACCACTAATCCAGGAGGAGAAGAAATAGATAAGTCCGCGGACCCAGTCCCTTCGTATATGCCTAGCTTTACTGTAAAGAGCAGTTTCTAAGACAGAGAACATTTTATCTAACTTGTATAAATGAAATGCAAACGTAAAAAAATCACGAAAAAAATCTTTTTTAAACACATTTAGTGTATGAAATATATTTCTGAAATCAAATTGCATCAAAATATATTTAACCAGAATACAAAATTTAAGACAATGTTTTATGATTTGAAAGTCATAAGCTATTTCTTCACCTCTGAATCTAAATTACCGTTGATTGTATTTTCCAAAATAAAATATATACATTTTTATATATCAAGTACTTTATTCTTCCTTTTTAGGCTGCCATATAAATTTTGTGTCCGGCACGTAAAATGACTTACAAAATGAAACATAGCCCAAAGTTTAGCCTTATGTCTTTTTGTGAAAGGGATTCATCTGAGCAGAAATGACAACCCCAAATTCTATAACATAAGAGATTTGGAGAAACTGTGTGATATTTCACATTACTTTTGGACAAAAGAAAAATGAAATTACCGAATCTTCAATGCGATTTTTCCGCAAAAAAACATAAGAATATTGTAGAAAAAATGTAAAACGCATCCAAAATCCAATACCTTTAGAGAATTTCGGATTATTTGCAGTGGGGTAAAGAAGGAAACGTCAATGTTTTACCCTTTGCTCCGTAGTAGAAAAGATTTGTTCAGGGCGGTTAATCTTGACAAAACATGAAATACTCCTAGCATTTCCCCGCATTTCTCTGTGACAGCATATCTATAAGCTGGCACTTTTCTGTCAAGGCTAGGGCTGATTATTTCCAATCGATTAATCATACTTTACAGAAAATCCACTTTATTTTTCATACACTAAGATAGAGGTGAAGATTTTAAATTTTGATTTTTCGTATTAATAAATTCAAAAAAGTTTGGCATCAAATTTGTTAGATTTATTTTTATTTCTTTGAGTTCCGGTAAATGATATTTTTGCTAACAATTTTTAGGTGTTTTTCTTCTTCATACTTTACAGTAAACCATTTTATATTTTATACCCTTGAGATGGAAGTAAAGATTTTAAACCTTAAATTTGAAGTCATATATTTTTATAAAAAAAGAAGCTATATTGTCTATTTTACTGTATAAGTATTTTGTCTGAGCTTTAAAAGCAGTATATCTCTAAAATGTTTTGATTTATCATTTTTCATTAAGTTCAAATAAAATATTATTTTCACGATCGTTTTCGATCGATTAATCATACTTTAAAGGAAATCCATTTTGTTTTTCATACACTTGAGATTGAAGTGAAGATTTTAAATTTCGAGCTTGTATCAAGAGAGGTTACGTTTAGTGTGTTTAAAGTATTACATAATTTATATTATACTTCAAAAAGGTGTGTCGTAAGCTGGTTTGATTTATCTTTATTTTCTATTTACTTCAAGAAAAGTAACATTCGTTGCGAGCAAGAATAAATCCCGAACTTCCAGGAAATGGGCAAATATGTATGGCTGTTTACACTGCATATATTTTGAATTAAATTTATTTCAAATAAAATATTTCTAAAAAATAATTGAATCCGGCTTACTTTGAACGAGATGATCTAAAAGCATTTCCAGATGAAAAAAGTTCATTATGAATAAAAATTTGTAAAATATAAAATTTAAGATTATTATAAGAAAATCTGATGCAATAAATACGGAAAAGCCGGGTTAAAAATTCGAAATTACTCAATGCTGTCACCGATAATCTTTATAACACACTAAAAAAAGACACGTAAGTTTTTAAAATAAGTATATTGTATCAAACTCATTAGCTTTACATTTGATTTTCCCAATGAGTAAAAAAAAGTATTTTTCTTAAATATGGAGGTATTTTTATTGCCTTGAGAGGTTTGTTATACCATCAAATGGGGTAACTTTGACTTGAGTATAAAACCCCTAGAATTGAATTTCTTCTTGCATATGTTTCGACTCATAGGTCAAAGCGAAGTTGTCTCTAATTAAAAGAAGCAAGCACGTTTTTAAAGAGAGTATTTAATGAGAAATTATAAACATAAAAAGCCTGATCCAAAATTACCCCATTAGACGGTAATAGTTTTTATTTGTAAGGAAATTGGAAGAAACTTTAAGTAGCAGAGTATTCGAACATAATTTTTCTGATTACTAAGAATGAGCCTAACCTAATTCTAGTTGTAAATAATTTCGTGCGTTATAGAAACTCAAATTATCAAGGTAAGAATAGTTTTCTATTTATATCTCCGAATAAGTATATGTGTCCTTAATAATCATTCAGGTAAGTTAATTTTTAAATAGTAAAGTATTAACATAAAATTCAGAAGAGTGAAACGAACTACTTCAAAGCACACTGACCATGACATAAAATTAAAGAGCTTAGTGAAAGAACGTGCTAAGCGACAAAAAGGTGAAAACGAGAAAATGAGACTAAAAGTTTATCGTTTGTTCTTAGATACGTTAATAACTTCACTTACAAAATGTAAAAAATATACTAACTTAAAGTTAATCAAAAGTGGGAATGTTGTTATCATTCAAAAGATAAGTAACAAAAAATATTACTTAGAACGTTCTTCCACGAAGATCTTCAATTATATAATATTTTTTTTCTTCAACTGATTAATCTCAACTTTACGGAAATAAAATTTAAAAAAAAATTGAATTGCGGAAAAATGTATTTATTATGTATTTATTTTTACTGGTCTCGTCATTTAAAACCATTTTTCATTAAAATATTTCTTAAATGCAAATCAATTTCGATAAGTAACTAAATCTGAAGGTAACATAACTCTCAAAAAAAGATGTATTCCAAAAACATAGCTATTTAACTATCTCAGCTTTAATATTACGGGTATCATAAATAACATTTTACAATCTATTGACATAAACTTATCCGATGACATTGTCATTTAATTAAAAATTATAAATGAAATTATATCAATTTAATTATTTCATAAAATTATTATTTATATCATCTCCAAATTTTAAGAAACGTGAAAATTATACTAGAATTAAAATTATCTTAAACAAAAGAGCTGAAACTTGTCCAGAATTTAAGTAGTAAAAAATCAATATTCTATTCTCTTTGCAATGATTAGAAAATCAGAGGTCGGAGGGGAAAAGAAATCCGCTTGGGAGTCATAAAAGTCAAGCTTCAACAAATGGAACAAAAGAACGATTTACAACGTGGAAGATCACTTCGGTCCTCTACAGCGCATAGAATATTGAAGTTGAGTTTTCTAGCTTGCTGAACTAAAAAAATTCTGTTAACTTTGCAGAAAAAAAGCCATATATTTACAGAAAATACTGTTACTAACTTTTAGTTAACAGTTTTTTTCTGTAAAAAATCTGTTTGAAGTAAAAATAGTTTTTTTTTCTGTTTTAATCGCGTTAAGAGTTCTCGACTGTAACCGAACAACATTCCAACTCTTTGTGGTAGTCTATCAAGACTGCTCTGTTGGAAAAGCGTTTAACTGGTGCTCTTAAAGTCCGTGATTCAGTTGATTAATCTTTTGTAGTAATGTGCTTTTTTTTTTTCACCTGTCGCTTGAGTGACCGAGGAGAGGTAAAACTTCGTTTTTCCTCTAAAATCTTTAGCTGTTATAAAACAGCTTTTGTGTTAAATTTAAAAATTATTCGTAAAAAAACAGATTATCTCTATAAACTTTACGGTTTTTTTCATGTAAAAGCAAATACTTTTTTACAGTGACTCTCCTGTTTACCCACCCAAATTTACCTTTTCTGGGTGTTACAATTTGAGAGGGAAGGTAGTTTAGTCAAATATAGTCTTTTGTCAATTGATAGTCTCTATATGCTAATTTATAATCTGATGCGTCGTTAATTAAATCGAACCAAACCAGAATTTAGTTGCCTTAGTTTCATGCATTACATTAAAACATAAGATATATAGACTTAGGTAATAAACTTAGGTATGCGTGGATATAAATGTAATCGTTTCCAAGGAATCGCAGAATTTTTGACAGCTTCATCATATTAAATCATTTTTAACTTCAACTTTTTTGAAGCCTTTTCCGTTTTAATGTTATTTTAGAGTAATAATTTAAGAAGGTTAAGATATAATTTGTCTTTATACTCAATGCACTATAAATAATACGGTAACTAGTATTTATCCTAACTTCTACAACAATTTATTTTAACCTTCCGAACGGCCTGCAAATGGGCAAATATATGTATGGGTTTTTTTTCACTGCATAATTGTTTAATTAAATTTATTTCAAATAACATATTTGTTTAAAAAAAATCAGAATTAGGTTTATTTTTTGATTAGATGATTTTAAAAACATTTACGAAAGAAAAAAATACGCTGTGAATAAAACTTTATTAAGTATAAAATTTAAGTTTATTGTAAGAAAGACTGCTGCATAAAATACAGAAAAGGCCGGGTCTAACGACCGGAGGGTTAAACGTTATATTCAATTTGAAAACGTCATTATACGAATTAAAACTATAATCTTAGTTCATATTATTTCGTTTTTTTGTAAATAATTAAATGAAAGAAATTTAAAATTAAATTTTGAAAATAAAATAACGAACGCACTTTAAATAAAACAAAATTAGAACCATTGATGCATGATAAAAGATTTGATATTAAATGTATATAGCTTATGTTATTCAAATTGATTTGGAAAACTGTATTTATAATATTTTCAAAACGAAAGTTCGTTTAACAAATAAAGATTTGAGTTTAAATTAATAAAAGTGTTGATAACAGCAAGGAATTTTCATTAAAAAGGGGAAAACTTTTCAATCTTTATAAATTGAAACATGTCACAATCGCTTATTTTCAATTTCAGACTTATCTTTTTCAATCATTTATTACTTTCACTCGGAATAATTTTAACATTTAATTGGAAACTAATTTTAAATATTTTTTGTTCAAAAAGAAAATATTAATATGAAAGTACAGCAATTTATTTAGCAAAATATCAAAATATTTGTTGAGGAGCGAATATTTTATCAAATTCAATCGCTACTCTTCATTTAATTACAGTTCAAATTTTTTTTTTTTTGTCAAAAAAAGTTAACTTAATTCAGCGTTTTAATAAAACTATGTAGGTACGCATTTATTAGTTTTTAAGGAATTACGAGTAGTACAGAGAAATAAACAGTAGTAATTATATAATTGCAGTACAATTGAAGTAGAATTTTTCAAATCAAGTTCAATTGACTGAATTCAGCTCTTTAAAATACATATACTCATTAGCTAGTTTGTAATGAACTACTTGTCGAGCTCCAAACAGTTGCTTCTCTGTCCTATCAACTTAGTATAAAAATAGTTATTTCATTTGAAACTGCATTTCAGAAAAATTAATTTAAAAAGCTTAAAAAGACTTCGGTCAAATGACAAAACCACGAATATGTAAAAAGACAGACACTGAAAACTGGATACTATTAATGCTAATTTAGTCTGGAATTCGCCAATAGACATTAGACAGATGTCCACCCGGACATACAGACAGACGGACAAAACGTGTTAAAAGTTAGTCTCTGAGGCCATATACGTCATACCTTTGTAACAAAAGAAGAATTTTTAAGATGCGACGGATATAACCGATTTTGGAAGGGGGTACAGACATCGTCAGTATGTAAATACCATTTTTTCATTTTTTTTTAATTCTTTCGAATTACAAAAAATAGAAAAATAGACTAAAAATTTGGTTAGTCAATAAATATGTAAATCTGCATTTCATAAAATTCCTTTAAAAACAAATAATGAAATATAATATCGTAAATAAAAGCGTCTTGAAATTTAATAATAAATAAAAGTAGTTTTACTATAGATTTCTAATACTATTCAAAATAAATAAATAGTAACAGTACTTAGTAAATACTAAGTAATAAGAATATGTTCATTAGTACTTTAGATTTAATAAGTAACCATGGTCATTTGGGTTTACCATTTGCCTTAAGTGAATGAATTCTGCGGGAAATATTATTTTCCTCCGAATTATTTAAAAAGTTTATGTGGTATAACATCGTAAATAAATGAGTTTTGAAATCTAATAATAAATAAAAGAAATATTACTATAGTTTTCTAATATTATTCAAAATAACTAAGTAGTAATACTACTTACTAAATAATAAGAGTATGTTCATTAGTACTTCAGATTTAATAAGTAACCATATCTCCAATTTGGGTTTACCATTTGCGTTAAGTGAATGAATTCTGCGGGAAATATTATTTTCATCCGAACCGTGTCAAATGAATCAAACGCGCCGTGACTCGCAGCTAGATGCCCTCATTGTGAAAATTGTTACGCTAATCATGCAACGAGCGGTATTATGAATTTTCGCGTACCTCTTTATTCATCTCTCTGAGAGCTTTACATAATCTATTGCTGCAACAATAAATCCCCAATTTTGCACATCAGTTGAAAAAGTACCTTTGAACCGCCAAAGTTACCCCAGTTTAACTCTTTTCTACGTTATTGATTTCGCAATGATTAATAACTGCAGATGAAAAAAGTTATGAACTTTGTGGTTTGTAAGAATGGTATGTCTGACAATGAAATTGAGTTATTTGGTCAGATTGTATTATTTCATGGATTACGTGCGTGGAAAGTTTTTGAGGGTACTTTGGATATTAACAGTGAAGCTTTCGCATATAAATATTTGTTTCGAAATTTTTGTTAGTATAAATATTGCATATTACAAAGTGATTGTTGTTGGTTTATTCAACAAATATATGACAAATGTTTACATTTTTGTTTTTCATTGTGCATGGTAATCTACGAAAATATTTAAAGACATTATTCCTGACTACAAACTTATTTTGGATTATTTTTTAAACAGAGAAGAGAAGAAGAAAGAGAAACAGAAAATTTTAATAATATTTTGATGATTATAGATATCATGATTTATATTCATAAACTTTATTTTCATAAAAAATTTCACTTTAAAATTGTTTATAACCATAAAAAAATTATTAAATCTACTGTTTTGCGTTTAAAAGCAAATTTTGAGCAACCAAATAGATTAAAGGGCATAAAGTGACAGGAGAATGAATAGTTTTACATACGACTAAAGAAGTTAGAACAAAATGTGTAATTTATATTATATTTTATTCATATTTTACCTTCTCATTTGAACTTCTACATTTCATAACTAACGTTGTTTTGATTGAAATAGACAATAATCGATCCAAACAAGTTAAACACACCGATATTAATCGAGTTTTCAAAAGATGTTTGAAGTTTCAACGACAATAAATCGATTTATGATAAAATTTTAAAAAAATCCGTAAAAACTTCGCAACTCATAATAATTCAGATCTCAGCCAATAATTTGTTCATTACGTTGCATTCTCAATTAATAACTAATTTCTAAGCTTGTAAAGTTCGTTTAAAATATACTTTTAAAGGATAATTAATTCTCAAAAAAATAACGCAATTTTTAAATAAGATTAAAGGTTCTAAAAAGATGCTCACTATATTCATTTCTAACATTTTAAAGCTATCACAATTAATGATTGAATTGTCAACTGATGATTGATAAGTTTTTTTAAAAAATACTGTTTCGGCACTTAAAAAAGTCCCGTGTTGAAAAGCAATAAATGAAGGAAAACAGAAAATGCTAACGCACCACTATAAAAACAAAATAAAATTAAAAACCAATGTTTCCAAACCATAAAAATAAAAAAAACGAAAAGTAGACAACCAAAAACAAGAAAAGCTAAATAATTGTGGTCCAGACACTAGAAAAATAAGGAGTGCTGGCTATGTCATTTACTAAGTGATCTCTTTTATTAAGGATGTGGTATGCCTTTTGTATCTTTTTATAAAGAAGATAGAACTATCACCCGAGAATCGAATTATCAATTGATAAAAAAATTATCAACTAACAATCGAATTATCAACATATCACTGAATTATCAACTGATAATCGAGTTATCAACTATTAATTAAAATATCAACCACCCATTAAATTCCCAATCGATAATTGTATTATCAACTGATAACTGAGTTATTCAATAGGCCCACCCCATTTTATCCCTTAGAACTATGTTCTGGAACGAGTGGTCTTCGAAGGATCTCGGGTCGAGCTCCCCTGAATTATCAACTAATAATCGAATTATCAACTGATAATCGGATTATTAGCTATTAATTCAAATATCAATCCCTAATTAACTAATTGATAATTGAATTATCAACTGATAACTGAGTTATTTCATAGGCCCACCCCATCTCATCCCTGAGAACTATGTCCTGGAGCGAGTGGTCCTCGAGGGGTCTCGGGTCGTGCTTCCCTGTCCTGTCCAAGCGGCCGACCCAGACTCATTGTTCTTCGAGTGGTACCGTGGCAATGAGCCATTAAATATCTTCTATGAAGATAGGTTCCGTGTGCAGAGTAATGGCGTGCTCAAGATCAAGTCTGCCATTCCTCAGGATTCAGGAGTGTATGTCTGCAGAGCCGTCAATGGATTTGGGAAGGTGGATACGAATGTTACTCTGGTTGTTCTTGGTGAGTGGATTCTTTCATTATTATTTAAGTTTAAAGTTGAGGTTGGAATTTTTTAAAAAGGGTTTTGTAATAAAAATGATTGGGAAATAATGACTGGGAAAATTAGTACTTAAATTGTAAATTTTAGTGGAAATATACCCTCTGAGAGATAAGCAAATTTCCTGAAGTGCAAAACTTGTTTTCACTGCATGAGAATAAAATTATTAATTTTAAATGAAAATTTAATTTTTTTGTTTTGTTTCTGGTGCAGGTAATCATAAATGACTCCTACAAACTTTAAGTTTTAAAATTTATTAAAATAATAGCATTTATATATTTTTTAATTATGTGTTGCTGGAAAACCTGACAGTCAGATGACAGGTTTATACGTTTGTATCCCTCAGAAAATTAAACATTTTTATAATATTAATAACATTAATTGATAAAAAAAATGTATACTATAGTATTTATTCTTTAATTTGGGTAACATATAATAACTTATTTTTACCTACTTCCTTTTGTAACCTATATTTGTTCAAATTAGTTTTTAGAGTTTTATAAAATTAATATATCTCTCTTTTTTTTCGTTAAAAAGTGTTTGTAGAACTTAATATCTAAAGACTGACCAAATGATTATTAATTTCACATTGCGCAAGGAATGTCCATAAAGTAAGCCCGAATGAAAGTTATTAAACTGTCTAGTAGTGACAATTCACAGCAAATTGTTCGATCCTTTAATTAGGCATAAACGCTATTCTAATTTTTGAAGTGACAAAAATAACGATAAATTCTGCATGTTTAAAGTGCTTCTAAGAAAACTGGAATACCACACTTTAATGCACTTCTGTGACAACACTATAAAGAGCATTAGTCGAAGACCCCATTCACCGTTTGCTTATAAAAATATTCTATGAAACGGAAATACAAAATTATATAATTTTTTGATAATTTTTACTACAATGGCCTAAATTACTTAGAAAAGTAGACGAAATCAGCACTACATATCACCATATGATACTAGATATGTAATGCATATATTTTCTTATTTTATATAAAAGTTTCATCAATGAAACTGTACTTTCTCCGCATGCCTCATATTAACATCATTAACACACATTTCATAACATTTCTATTCATTATAACATTTTTCATAATTTAACAATTTTCATACCTAGCTGCCAACGACAAAAACCAAGAATCGGAATCCACGTTCAGAAACTACATGCACAGCGACCGAGGTAAGCTCACACCTCTAGCATTTCTCAAAACCCTCCGCTCCATTATTCTTTCTATACGAAACTGTCACAAAATAAAGTTTCTGTATTTCCAGAGATACCTCGCCTGACCAATGTGACTCGTACTATGAACGGTCGCCTCAGCCGAACTGCGGGTGGCTCACTCCGATTGATGTGCAAAGCCACGGGTTTCCCTGAGCCACAAATCACTTGGCTGAAAAACGGCCAGCCTCTCAATTCTTCTTTCTCGGCAACTTTCAAAAAAGGACGATGGAGTCTGTATTTGCCTAGCGTCCTAGAGGGCGATGAGGGGAACTACACATGTGTGGCGTATAATTTGTATGGCCACAGTAATCATACTGTTGTTCTTGATGTTATTCCAGGTAAATATGTTTTTGCTTTATGATGTTTAGTTTAGATTAGTTTGAATAATCTTCGCACTAAAGCTACACGAGGACTATTGGGCGTCGTAATTTAGAACCAAGTCAGGTGACGAGCCGACACCCGAGTAGGCACCCAACGGCCGTTTATAGGGCGACAGTTATTTCGGCGATGCCCGGACTCGAATCTGGGACCTTAAGCATGCTGAGCGAACGCCTTAACCGACTGGGCTCTCCAACCCCCTTTACTTCATGATGTACAATGGATAACAATGAAATGTAATGGTATTCGCTTATCCTTACACTGGATTTGGACAAATTTTGTGTTGGATTCACCATAATATGGATTTCTAGAAGCTGCAACGGCTGTGTAGTGAAATGTTTCTCCTTATTTTTGGTATTCAAAGGAATAATTTTTCAGGTTTTGAAAAAAAAAACTTTAGAAATGATCCATTTACTGGATCAGGTTAGAAAGTTAAAATCTGCTTATTAAAAAAAAATTTAATGTAAAAAAATGAAGTTAAATCAAAATCCGTGTTTTGAACATTGTTTTTAAGTTATGATTGGTATCGTTTTTATTTCTTTAAAGGCATAAACAACTTTTTTTTATTTTGTAAATAATATCGAATTCAAGTACTGTTAAATATTGAACCTATTTACATAAAACGAGTATTTTTTAATCCTTGCATTTTATCAATTTATGTATAAAAAATTTTCAATTAGGTTTTTCTTGTTGTACCAATTTTTTAGCTTATTGAATCAAGTTGCAATTTAATTATGTCTGGTTTTCAAAACAGGTGACCGTAAAAAACCAGAGCTCCGAGGCATTCATCCAATCAATACTACAGTTGAAGAAGGAGGTACTGCTGTTTTTCAGTGCAAGGTGAAAAGCGATGTTTTACCTCATGTTCAGGTGAGTAGTCGTTTTAAATTGTATGTTAAAACTACATTTTAAGGAAAGGATAATTTCAATTCAATTTTTTTTACTATATCACGTGTGACTAATAAATTGTTCACAAGCGTCAGTCTTCTAAAAGGAATGCCCACTTCTAAATTGACTATCTTTTAAAAATAAAAAATACAAATTAGTTTTATTGCTTCTGATTACACCGTACCTATAAAGACCACAACAGATCACCGAAGCAATAAAAATTCGGACCGCAGAAATAAAAATCTGAAACACCTTCTCAGAGCCTCCCTTCTTACAATCAGACTGCCGTGGGCAGGTAAACTGCAGTAACCACAACAATGAATTAGACCATTGTTGTCCTGAAAGGGTTAGTCATTTAGTGTACTTTCTTGAAGGATAAAGTTAATGAGTTCTTACAATAATGGTCTAAGTCATTTGTCTAGTTACTGCAGTTTACCTACCCACGGCAGCACAGACCCTCACCAACCACGGTGGGGGGGAAAAGAGACTTCCCCTACTCCTTTAACCAACACTACAGAGAATATTCACAAAGGAAACAACGTACATTATTGGCACAAATAGTGTATTTGTTGGTACAAATTTTTACATGTTTCTGCGAATGTGAAACTCGCCTTCTTCAGAAAAATTGATTTTCTGAAGTAGGATCATCTTTAAAAATATATATTCTGAAGAAGGCGAGCTTCACACTCATAGAAACATGTTAAATGTGTACCAACAAATAAACTATTTACGCCACTAACATACGTTGTTTCCTTAGTGAATACTCTCATGTTTCACGCGCAAAGTTGAAAATATTTTCTGAACAACACTGCAGAGTGAATGTCTCTAAGGCCGCAATACGTCTTTAACAGCTCCCCAAAGCAGCAGAGTCGCCAATAGAACGTCGACATGGGGCTTACTCTATTTCAATCGGTATATTGGTTTATACTTTTATTTATACGAAAAAAGTGTATTGACTGACAAATATCCCTTCCCGAGTTAAACGTACCAAGTATGGAAAATAATTAAAGCTATATTGATTGATACAAGTCTTAACAAAATAGATAACCCTTTAAGACCGGCCATCAGATGGCGCTGATTTAAGTTTATGAGACTAAATTTTATAGTTTTATCGAAAAAATGCCTTAAACAGCATCAATGCTAGCAACTCCTTAAAAACAAAGTCATTTTTTATACAAATAACGAATGGTACAAGTCAGCTGCTTCGGTATTGATATTTTTGAAGAGCTTGAACATTCTCATGTATACCCGCACGATCGTGATAGCTCGGTCTTAAAGGGTTAAAAATGTGAGTTGCGATAAATAGATCTGTAACTTTTACAAATATAAAATACAATAAAATGCAAATAATCAAACGATTCCCCCTTGAAAATTCTTCTTTATGCTGTAATTTTTTTACTCACACAGTATGACATTATCTAATACACTTTTTTTTTCAAACATACGATAGAAAAAAATATTTAGCAAAACACCTCCTTGTCCGAGGTAAGGAGAAGATTTTAAATACTAAGGAAAATCATACTTTATCTAATTGGAAATATAATTTTGTATAGTAAGTAAATACTAAAGCTCAAACTTATATAATACAAGAACAAAAATCAAACAAGATCAATAGTTTAAAAACTGGATGCACAAATTCAAAGGTAAGTAGACAACAAAAATCGTAAATTATTTCACTTGCATGCTTTGAATGGGATTTTTTTTAATAAATATTCAAGTTAAACATAGTACACGTTTCATTTCGGAAATATTTTTAAAGGGTAGATGAACGTCAAATCAAACTACTGCAAAGAATGCACAAAAATAAGCAAACAATTACTCGAAGCTTGTAAAAGAATATATGTGGGAATAAAAGTAATAGAATGATTGAAAATATACAATGTAGTATTGATGTTTATTAGGCTTGATAGAATAATTGTTTCAACCAAGTTGAATGAACCAGTTGCCAAACAATGAGCAAAGGGATTCAAGGTAGGAAAATAGAATATTTTAAGTTGCTTCTATTAATGTATTTATTCAAGGTGTTCATTCCCTCCGGAAGACGCCAGTTACGGTTTAAATACAATAACTCAAACGACGATTAGCCATGTGAAAATATGCTTTCGCCAAAAGTTATTGCTAATAAAGTAAATATAAGACAAATGAAGAACATAGTACTGAACAATTTATGTATCATTGTCGATTTCGTTCAATTGAATTCATGGTTATCAAAAGTCGCCAATGAACAAGCCGGACCCTACATCTTAGTTATTGGAGAATGTCAGTTTTTCAACTTCACTCTTTAATTGACTTCATTCGCTTTGGTCATTGGGTAATAGGGTGGAGTGATTTCATATGCTGAAAAATAAATATTCTTTTTTCCATATCTAATAGCATGAAAAAGTTGTACTATGATATACTGAATAAAAAGTGTAAAAACTTCAGAACTCTAGTTTAATGTCTTGAGGGTCCACAATCGGGTTTAATGTTTGAAACACACGAAAAAAATCCCTATGTTAATCTCCCATAGGAAAAGTGAGACTTATATTGGGAACCTAATATGGCTTCATTTATACGAAAACAAAATATGGTTACAAATAACAAAAAGCAATGGACTTATAAACCTTGAGAAATAAAATAGTTTTTGTGTGTTTTTTATAAAAAAAAATATAGTATTTTACATAAAATTTGAAAAAGGGCGGATGCATCTCCGACTGGGAAAAGTACGAATGATATTGTAATTGATGACAGATGCTGTAATCGGAGGTTCTGTCACAGTTGAAGAGCTTAATGTAAGAACATGCTAAGTGACAAAAAGGTGAAAACGAGAAAATGAGCTTTAAAGTTTATCGTTTTCACTCAGATCTGTTGAAAACGTTACTTGTAAAGCGTAAAAAATATACTAAACTTAAAGTTTATGAAAAGGGGGGGGGGAAACGAAAGGGGGGTATCGTTAAAGAAGTTAGTAATATGTTCATTTACACAAAAATCTCAATATTTTCAAAAAAGTCACTTAGCACGTTCTTCCACTAGGCTCTTCAGTTGTGTTGGACTAGTCGATGATGTCGATGTATTCCTTGACATTGAAGTTAAACTTGGGAAGCTCAACTCTTCTTACAATTTTTCTAGTTAGCCTCATTGCTTGCTTTATCCTTCTTAAAGCCAATTCCATCACATGTGGGCATGTGGTCTTCGTCAGTTATCATGCAGAGGATAATGTTTCGGGATGACCAAAGTATCCATTACGTCGGATTACCGGATGGATAATATTTTTGAGTTCTCGATTCAAGTATTGACATTTATTTATGGTGTCAAAAAGATGACAAACTCCATATTTTTAAGATGGCTTGTTCCGGATTTGGAACCCTTCGGAGCATACACTTTGCAAACAAACGTTGCCAATATCTGCACGCTTTTTGAAGGTGCATGTGTTCCAACATACAACCTTAATATTCTGTTAGCAGTTGTAATCCACCTAGAATGACAATGTTCCCAGACGTCCTTTACAACAGGTCAGTGGAACACTTTCCTGCAGAAATTCCCTTGCAAATATCCATCAAATACTTTTGCTCTGTACTAAGGGCTTTTAGTAATGTTTTACAAGCGACTTGGCAAAACTACTTCAATTTTTTAAAAACTGCACATTGGAAGCTCTTCACAACCAACCAGACTTTCCGATCGCACCAGAATATGCCCTGGGTCCATTTGTTACTCCATTTAAATGTTCAAACAAATGCCTTAAAAACAATTCATTGCCATGCAGTTGGCAAATAAAGTAATAATAAGAATGCATTTTACAATTTAAACTATAATGGAGCAAACTTACCCACTACCCAAACTACGGCCCTGACTTTTCATAATAACTGTTATGCTGCTGCTTATATAGGTTAAACATAATGTAAAGCATCCATTCCTATGTATAAGAGCACTTTTCTATAATTTAAAATTCCAAACAGGTTCACTTTAAAAAGCAATAAATTTTTTTTTGATTTTTCATCAAAATCGCGTATTTTTAACTTTTTTTTTCTCGAGAATTTAAAAATTTTGAATAGCATTTGTAAAATATTGTTTATGATAACGATATATAACTGAACGATATTATCTTTTTTTCAAAGTATGAAACGTAATCAGTAAGTTCTGGCGGTAAACTTAAAATGAGTTGATTTTTGGCATTTTTTTCAAACTTCAACCGCTTTGAGGCAGCACATAATATTAATTAGGAATTTTTTTTATTATTTTTCCAGTAATCAGCATGACAAAACGCAACTTTTGAGTCCTATTAGAAGTTTGTACTCAAAAATTTATTTTTTCGTCCCACCCTACTGTATAGCCAGCACATTCGTATTTATAAATTCATTGTGGACCCTGATAATTTAACTTTAACTTTAAAAAAATATATATATCATGTTTTAGTAAGATGTGAAACAACTTTTTTTCACTATTAGAAATGTTAAATAAAAAATATTTTTTTTCACTCCACCCTATTGGGTAACTAGATAAATATATATTCAGTAATTTTGCCGAAAGTAAAAGACAGCTTCGGTTGATTGATCAAAAACATTGAAGTCTTGACGGAGTTTAAAAAATGCTTGTAAAGGGTCAAATGTCTTAAAATATTACTCTTTAAGTGTTTTAACTCTCTTTTCAATTCTAATTGGTTTTAAAGAAAAAAACAAATAGTGAATTCATCGTCTTTACAAAGAAAATTAATAGTTTATCGATTTGGTCAATACCTAAGTATACTAGCTACGTTCGTAACAGAAGAAATGATTCTCATCCCAGTGGTCTTCACCAACCTCAGCCAAATTAGGAATGGCAGGAACACAATAATAAGATTAGGCGAATTGATTGACCAGAAGCTGGCTCCCCTTTGACCGCTTGTCTTCGTAGGCTCCAATACCGAAGGGAATGGAGCTGGAACACACTAGAAACTAATATCACGATTTGATGTATGGAGCACTTAAAGATCCCGTGCCTTCTTGCAGTTATAGTCGCCATATTCAGAAATCGATAGGTGGTAGATAACCTTATGTATTACTTAAAATTAAATAGGAGCCTAGTTTCGGAAAACTTCATAAACTCAAAATATTTATAAATATATTGCATTTTGTTTCTTCTTTTATGTGTTAATCCAGTAAGAACTTTTTGAATATGAAATCGTATTTTTTTCATTATATGATGGTCTTTAGACTGACCCAATTTAACTTTTGTAGATGCTAAGCTATATTGTAGCACTTCCAAAGAACTTCCCCCCACCACCAAGTAGCCTACATTTGAAATTATTTAAAAACTTTCAACTTTTTTGCAACTTGTTTTCTTTCCACACACATGCTGAATATGTTTTTTAAAAAAATATTATAGTAGTGAAATTTAAAATAACTATCAAAATGATCTCAAATTTATCATTTGCGCTATGGTGCATTATACATATATAATTTAGCGATAATCAAGAGCACTGGAGTAATGCACTAATGAAGCATGGTCAAAACTGGACAAATATATTGTTCCTAACCCAATTACGAGAACGGTATTATCTATATGAATGTTGTCAAACCAAGGCATAGCCTGAAATGAAAAATGGGCGCAGTAGCTTCCATTGACACAAGGCCTAGCACACCTGTGAAGGTGGAAGTCCATAGAGTTATAATAAGTAAACTAGAGGGCGAAAAACAAGAACGAACCGATGCGTCACACTGGGAGTCACGTGATCGGGGGATTTCGAAGAGAAAACCGAAAGTTTTTTTCTATAGCTCATAGCGGGAAAACGTCGTCTGCTCACGCGGAATGTACTAAAAATGGTACACTATTGTTCTGCATATGGCTGCAAAGGAAAATTTACGAAAGAATGACCTTTTACATTTCATGGGGAAGATTTTTATAAACTCTCCTTATTGAAATAGAAATAACTTAATAAATAAAATCAAAAGTATATTGCTAATCATGGTTTTTAAAACAACATTCGATACATTATGTCATTTAATACGATTTATTCTTATCAATTGCATGTAAAAATAAAAATGCATGTTTTGTTCAATAATCGGCAACAATAGAAAGTCTTTTAAACATGTGTTTTTTGCTTTTCATGACTTTTATTTTTCGGAAATCGCTTGGCGGTCTATTGGCCATTGGCGTTATTTTGGAAATCGAAACTAATAATAATTTTGGAAATAAGTGTTTTTGTACTCAGTTTAAATTGCAGTTTTTACAATGTTTCATTATATTTCTTGCATTTATTTTTTTATGAAATTAAATTTTTGAGATAAGAATTTATGGACTAATTATATATTAGCATCCACACTACGTTTATAACGAAAAAAGGGGAAGGTTTTATAATCGTTCAGTTCGTCTGTCCGTCACCCACTTTCACAAAACGAACCGCAAGTCACACAAACAAGTGGGATACATAATTTTGAAGCCATCATTTTGAATATACCTTCCTGTTTTGGATATATATTTTTTCTTTTGACTTTCGATATTTGTGATATAAAAATTTAGATTTTTTTAGTAGTTTAGATTTCCAACATCGTTGCTTAACGTTAATTATTTAAGATATTAATTATTAAAGGATATTTAAAAGAACAACATTTATTTTTTTTAAGTTCTACCTTTATTTTTGCTTAAAATTTTTAAATTATGACAATTGCAATACTTAATTACGACACCCATCGCCAATAGTCCTCGTGTAGCTATAGTGCGACGATAATTCAAACTAAACTAAAAAAAATTTAACTATGGTAAAAAATTAATATGGTCATGCAACCACCCACTACAACAGTTTTGTATTATAAAACTATTCTATATATTTTTAAATTGGAATTATATTCTCTGATAAGAAAAAGTTATTTCGCAATAAAGTTTTGAAATTTTTTAAACAAAATTAAAATTTCTGGGAACTCGTTTTGTCATTTAAATGGAATATTTTGCTTTAGATAATTTTTTTTATTCCTTTTGTTTATATCAAAAAATATGAAAGTTGGGTATCTCATTTCATACTTATTAAATAAAAAATTTAAAAATAGGATGGCTTGATCCAAATTTGAAAGGGGGTACGGGCAGATGCGCGAAAATCTTCAACTAATCCGTTTTGTTATTCTTTAATCATATAAGAAAAAAGAAAAATAGTTATATTATAATTATTGCATAAAACACAGTGTAAGTTCCCTCAATTATTTTTTTAAGTTTTCTTAACTCACATGTTTCATAAGTACCTATTTTTATAAAAATGTAGAAGAAAAAAGGAAAATAACTGTTACAAAACAAGTGGATTGCAATTATGAAAAAAAATAATTAATAACGTCACAGACCGCGTAAAAGAACTACGATTTTTACCAGGAGCGCCGAAAAGGGAGAAAATTAACAAGAGCGGCAATCCCATCTGGTGGTTGACCTTGGTTCAACGCCAAATATCACAGCCCTAAAGCACGTGACGAAGGTGAAACGGTTTTAATGTGAGTATCAGGCAGTGATGGGAGATTTGCATTATCGCGCTCTCTCCTTATTATAACTCTATGTGGAAGTCTGACTGACCACAGGACATTCGGACCCACAGAGGAATTAACAAGAACGTTTTCCGCTTGTTCTCCGTTATACTTGGGACAACACAAATATCCATGTCTTATTTGGCATTCGAACCCAAACCAACTTGCTTGACAAGCGAAGGTCGAAACCACCATAACGGCTGGGCGATTTCGATGTGGATCCATTTATAATATGAATATGAAACTATATGTGGTATTTCTTCTTAGCCACGACAATGCAAACTATTGGTATATTTTTGGGTTTAACTAAATGTTCATTCGCCTCACTTTTATACATTGATCTTTGTCAAATAAAATCCCATTACTAGTTACCAAACTAGTTCTCCTCGAAAATTCCACACCATTCTTACAAGTTGTTGTCTTTTTAATGCCATACTGAAAAGCCATTTTAATCCTAACCATCCTGTAAAATATTTACATACAGTGGCTGAAACAAGCAGATCCTGATGAAGCCGAAAGTGAAGGCGAGAAAGTTATCAAAATCCACGGCGAATATTTTTACATACTGAAGTCAACAGAAGTTGTGGAAAGTGCTGATGGATCCTTCATCAACCGGCTTGTACTAAAGGGAGTCGGCAAGAAAGATGGTGGAAAATATATTTGTTTAGGAGCAAACACCATTGGCTATAGTTATCGAGGAGCCTTTCTTACCATACGTGAATGTAAATATATTTATTTTCTCTCTAATGTTATTAGTAATATTATTTACATGACATTATTAATAATTTGTATAACCCTTTAAAACTGGCTATCAGATGGAGCTGATTTAAGTTTATGAGACTAAATTTTAGAGTTTTATAGAAAAACAGCCTTAAACATCAATGCCAGCAACTCCTTAAAAACAAAGTCATTTTTACACAAATAACGAATGGTACAAGTCAGCTGCTTCGGTATCGATATTTTTGAAAAGCTTGAACATTCTCTTTGATACCCGCGCGATCGTGATAGCTCGGTCTTAAAGGGATAGAGAAATATTTTCAATTGTTTAACAGTGATATTCTTGCTTCAGACTTAGCAAATAATTCTGACCCAATGATAGATAAAATACGGGTATGCATTATTTTTTTTTATTTTAATAAAATAATCATTTAAACGATATTATAAGTTTAGGTGAAATATGATGTATTTTCCGCAATTATAAATCCAATTTAAATGTATTTATTAGATTTTAAATTATTTTTATATTTATTTTTCTGTATTATGAGGTATTTCAAATTTTAAGTGATTAAATGTGAAAAAATCATTTCGATATCTCCCTATTTCTAATCAATCTACCCCTCCCATAGTTATCCAGTAATGTTGATAACTAGAGCATAGTATGTCATTGAAAATATCACGGACAAAAAAAATTACGCAATGAGCAAAAGAATTTTATAAGTTTATAGATAAATTACATTAGAATATAATAAGTTAGTATGGTGGTTTAAACTGAGAAACTCAGATTGCAATAATTATAGCCTACAGCTTTCCCTATGAGTAATAACTGCTTCCGCAGGGCAATTGTACTACTCACTACTGGTATATTATGTGATTGGAGGATTATGAGTTATCAGAGAGAGAATATCACATTCGTCATAAATGAGATAAAGTGCATTGCAAATTATATTCGGAAATATAAGCTGGTTTCTGCCATTAGCTATCAGACAGTAACTTGGCCTCCTATTAGGATTTAGATTAACAAACGAAGAAGGTATTGGATGTACCAATTCTTAGTGCATTAAGACATAATACCAAAAATTAGAATAATTTAATTAACTTGTATAATGTTATAAGAGTAAAGCTTTGCATCTCTTACAGGCTAATAAGAGACCATTTATAATTACAATTAAATAATTAAATAGTTTTAATAAGAAATAATTACCTCTTAAAAGGAAGTCCAATTCATTTTGAAATTAAAATTTGTTTAATTAAATTGAGATTGCTTTATAAGTTTCAGTTCTTAATTTACTTTTCTTAAATTGCTACATCTAATTCAGCTTTCTTAATTAGGTCGATACAATAAGCGTCAACTAGTTTAGAGGCGATCTGTACAAATTCATTCTTTAGTAATATTTGTTTAAAATGAAAATAAAAACGAAATTTTCCTGAATAACCAATTTTTTTAAATATAGTAACTAATAATCTGGTCTTAAAATATTTTTATCTCTTGATTAGTATGAGGGGCTTCACGTGACTTAACTTTTTTTAATTTATTTTTTGACCATCTTTTTTCACAAGACAAGACATCCTTAATCAATGAACCCATTGAATAGCACAAAAAAATTCAAACTTCTTACAACTTAGTTAACTGTATCCTATTACTTATTACATTGTAAATTTCATAGATCCACTTTTTTTGGTATTTTTATTGCTTTGCATTGCTCATATAATTATCAATTTTTGTCAATATCTAATACATCAACCAAATTCCTCAATCACAAATGCAATAATTTTGTTCTTTCAGCCACCGAAACATTCATTGCCGAACTCGAAAACACTTCGAACCAATCCCACCCTCACCGAACCCTCTTCATCATCATACCAGTAGTCCTTGCAATCCTCATCACCTTCCTGGCCATCGCACTTTTGCACCACTTCCACAAACCAAGATCAGATCCATCAGGTGTCCAAGCAAAACACGACGGAAGCGATGAGGACAAGGCAAATGTAGCACCGCCCTTCGCCTACCCCCACAATGTATCCATCATGGACAACCCGAACTTACACCACGCTCTTGAATCGTCCGATGGCACTTGGTCTCACGTCCAGAGCTCATTAGTCATTGATCCGGGACAGCCAGACTCGTTCTCGGAATGTAACTCGTCCTTTGTTTTCTTAGGGGATCTGAACATGTATCCGGATATTATGTACAAGAATAATGTCCTGGGACTGTATTCCCCTCCGATACAAGATAAGTCCTTGTGTTTGGATCGGGTGTGAAGGCTCGGTTGTGGGAAGAATATTCTAAATTTGCGCACAATTCTTCACTTGTACCACCACACCAAAGCACAAATATGCCGAAAATCATAATTGAGTTTAAAAAAAAATTATGTTAAATGCGATAGTCAAATAACTTTTTACAACCTTTTTATTAGAAAACAATTGTTAAGCATTCTGCATGGTGGGCAACAGAACAAAGATTACCATGCCATTTGACATGAAGCGGATCTTAAAGAAATTATAACAGACCATAATAAATAATTTAACAATTGTTAGTGTACATGCTAATTTATTGTTTCAACAGTTTTTGATCTTGACATTAACTAAAACCTATTTATATTTAACTTCCTTCCTAAGAAGAGTACTGATATGCATCTATAAAGCATGCAAATTCACGGCTTTGGAATGGTGGTACCATCATATTATAGCACTGATGATGTTCTGTGTTAAATGTAACATTCCATGTCTTAAAATGTGTTCATCAAATGCCATTTTTCTGGAAAGCTACTCAAATATTGTTGTTAAACCTAGTATCAAAGTAACACATCATAAAATCATCTCACATATTCATTTAAAACAAATATATAATACAAAAATCTAACCCCCCCCCAATCACATAATATTCTGGGATATCATCCTAACGTGTTCGGAAAAAATATTGCGTATTGCGGTTTGTCTAATCAAATGGTTTATATTAAATAGATTTCAAAACATACCCTCAAATAATTAATGTAAAAAATATACACTTTTTAAAAAAATTAGGCCAAATTATAAAAAGGTTTTTACAATGAGCAAGTTATTAATTAATTTTAAATACTATAAAAACTGTTGTTACCCTTGGGTAGTGTCTAGTCAAGGAGGGAATGGGAAGGTAAAAAAGCTATCAGTGTGACTAAGTAGTTCAAAATTTAAATCAACAAAAATATATTTAACGCTTTTAAATGTATATAGTAAGTACAACCTGTGAACTATTTTTCTAAATAATACTTAGATTAGTTGTTTAAAATAAAAGTTATTTAAAATTAAATACAATTAGGCAAACCTAGAGAAAAAAATATATTTATAATCATGAGAAAATGTTATAGAAAATAACTGTTTTAGATAGACTCCCAAAATTTAATGAAAAAAAAAACAACTTCTAGTTTTTGACAGTGTTGTTATAAGCCAATTTTATATATTGCAAATGTAAAATATACATACTTTTACTGAAACCAAAATTTTTTAAAAATCAAATTGAAAGTATTTAGTTAAATGTAAATTATAGAAGAGACAAAGTCTCAATATGCCATTTTACCAATCATGTAACGTCTGAAGTTTTAACTGGGATTACATAAACATCTGATATATGATCACTTTGTATTGTATTGAAAAGCACTATCTTAATTTATGCTACATAGAAGTGTTCTGATTGAAATTGCTGCTAAAACTAGGTGAAAATTGAGAACTACTTCTCAGAATGATAGGAAATATGATAAGATTTCTCATTGTCCATTGGTATTTTGCTTGTCAAAAAACAAGGGAGAAATTTAATGATGAAGTAAGGAGCGATGAGGCAATTTAAGTAAACTAAAATTATGTAAAGATTCATTTCATTGCTATACCGCTATGTTAATACACTATATAATTGCTCCATTGATGCCTCTCAAACTAATCTTATTGTCCAATTAAAAAATTTATTTATAAAAAAATTACGTTCATTGAATGTCGCGACATTTTTATTTTACAATTATTTTAATAACGGAATAAAATAATTATAACTCATGTTTATTGTTTTTACTTCAATTATTAAAGACTCACAACTATAATCTGTATTTAAAGTTTTGTCAAATAACATCGGTTTTTTATATAATTAATTTTGTATCATCTTTTTTTTTTTGAAGACTAATATAAAATCCCAGATTATTATAAAATTAAGGGAAAAAGTAAAAATTACTTCATTTACTTTGGTGTGAATTGTGTAAAAAGACAATCGTAAAATTCAAAATGTTTTGATATTTCCATTTATAAGAAAAGAGAACTCTTCTTTTAATAAATCCATTAATGTATTTCAAATTTTTCTGATGAAATAAACACATATGCTTATAAATGCACAAATATTATAACTTTATAGAACCAAGTAATCTGTGATACATTTAGGGCAACATTAACCAATTAACGATGGATTTGTGAACATCATTAACACCTTCATTTCCTAGTAAAAACATTAACTTTAAGTTTTTATAATTCGTGTTTCTTGTATCTTAATTTGTCGTAAATAAATTACTCAAACCTATGTTCTCCATTTGTTTTATATTTTGTAAATTTAGGTAAACTTAACCAGAAAGACCATTTTTGAGTGGCCAATTTTCTTAAAAATAGTCATTAATGGGTTAACTACATACTATAAATGAAAACTGCCACAAAGACATATTAAGAAAAAAATATCATAATCAAGTGACTTACTTTCTTTTTTAATGTGTTTTAAATTTTGCATTGTTTTAAATTATTTTACAAACTTCAAGGGTAAAAATAATTCTCATTTCATCGTAATTAGAAAATTGACCGGTTATAACATTCGGACATAATTCCAAAAACAGATTTTAAATTGATTTTTTATGCAATGATTATTTTCAAATAGCATATTAAATTTGCACGATTTGCATGAATTTGCAGTTTTTTCCAATAGTAATTCTTTAACCATCGTTTATAAATTGAAATCTTTTTAATTTTATTCGGTGACTTTTTTATAAACCTATATTATGTGTATTGTATATGTTGTACAACATAAATGTTATTGCTCGAAATAAAGTGTATTGTAATAAATTATGTTTCTTTAATTATTTTTAATGTAAAATATCAACTCTGATAAATAAACATGTACACGTCCAATAATTAGTTCTGTGCTATGATATTGCCAGACAATCGTAATTCATAATAATTTTTCGTTTTTTAAAGTAGTAACAACAGAAATGTTAAATCTTATCCGAAAAGGAGGCAAACTAACTTTACGCTTCATTGAGGATATTAACTTGTGGGACTCTCGTACTGTCTTAGTTATATAGCTTAAGAAATTAACTTAACAACTCAAACTTAACAACTAGCTTAAAAAACGCATAAATATGTTCAATCAGTGAAGAATTTCTCCAGTGCACCACTGCATTGTAATATATATGATAAAATAATTACGTACTATATCTTAATTATTACTAGTACTATTATTACTAGTACTACATCTAATTTGATTAAATAAAGTTTCTTCTTATATTTTCTGACGCACACAAAATAAAAAGAATAATAAATTGTCTTAAATCAAATTAGTTTTTGGATAGTTGATACAACAGAAAATTAGTTTCATCAGGTATCTCCATTTTTTTCTCTCCATTAGTTCAATTTGAGGAAAATATGTGTTTTGGTGAGCATATATCCAAAATCGAAATTCCGGCAGTTATTTCGACAAATAAAACATCAAAATCTGGTTGATTAAGAGAGTACAGGACACAAAACTCCTATTTTTTTTTTCTGTACGAAATCTTCCTTAATTTTTAGGCATGGTAGAACAAATAATTGATAAACTTTTTCAGTTTCGTTTTTTTCAAATTTCGCTTAAATAGAAAAAATATTAAAAATGAACAATTATAAATAGTTGATGTTATAACTCGATATAAGTTAAGAAATATTATTTTTGTAAAAATAAACACTTTCTGACGCTTACTAAAATATTAAAACAAAATTATCGTTACTGAATTTCTACAAATTACAAAACAATTTCCAATTTGACAGTTTTTCGTTGACCATCCCAGTTAGCAAAAAATGAAAGTATGAAATAATCTAAAAATCTAAAAGGTTATGGAAAAAAGTATATATTGACATATATAAAACATATCAAAAAATATATAAGTCAGTCATATATAAAACACAATATATTGACTTTTAAAAACTAATTTAATAATATACTAGATGAAAGTGTCTAATTATAAATATTTACTTAGTAAATATAAAATTGTCGATTATAGGAATTTAAATAATCAAACCCTCCTCTTAAAAAGTTTTCGTAATTATATCATCAACATAAAGAAACAATTCCAGTGAACAAGATAAAAGATATTTTGATTAGCAAGTATTTAATAGTTCACCCTGTTCCGGAATGTTGACTGTTATTCCAGCTTGTATCGTACAAGGCCACTTCTGGGACGCGTGGGAAAAAAAAGAGGTTTGACAATGATTGATCCACGCACTTAGGGTCGGCACAAGGTAATAATGAAAGCTTATACACATTTCTTTGGCGGCCCATCGAGTACTTTCGGTAGATTAATCTACACTCGATAATCTTTTCGATGGATTAATCAGTAAATAAATAAAGTACACAAAGATTGAGGGGGGTGATAACTATCACTAAAATGAATTCAAGAAACAGTTGTAAAATATATTTCACTCTTAAATTTTATTCATGTCAGCTGTAAATTAAATGGTAAGGCAAAAAATTTTGACAAAAAAAAACATCTTCATGAGGAGAGGGTTTTTTAAGAGATAAATTTAAACTGAAGAGAGAGTTTATATCTATATCTTATGTATATATTCCTATTTTAGACAATAAGCATTCTTGTCTGTAACATTTCTTCAATCAAGGTAAATAAACTATAATAACCTATTTGCATAGAAGTCGCCCGAAAATTGTGAGGATGAGGTTAATCATAGAAGTGGTCAGTGGAGGGGTCGCGTATCATATGTTGTCATATCATCTAATGCTTCATATAACATATTGCTCCATAGCTGAAAACTGCTTGTGTAGCTACTGGCGGACTGACTCTGCTGGATAACTGATATTTTTTTAATTAAATGATTAAAAGTCTTAAATATTAGTCCTGAATGTTTTCATTTGGTTGAAGTTTAAAAATCTATCAAAATGACGTCCCTTAACAAATTGAATATATATGCCTTCTTCTTTTTTCTTAAGTGTTTTCTTCCAAAAGAATTACTTAGGATGCCATTTATGAGCATCCAAATAACTTCGTTTTTAAGGAATAATTTGAATACGGAAATTAAATTGAGTTTTGTGACATATAAAAGATCATCAAATTCTAAACTTTAATTAAAACTAATAATTTAGCATTTTTTCTGCAACATTTACTTGCTTTTAAACACATCTTCATTTCTTCTTAATATTTCATATATAATTTCGTTCCTTTTCCAATACAACTATTACGATAACAAAAATATTTTTGCCCTTTTTAAAATTATATTATTTTTTTAAAAGTAACATTAATTAAATATGATTTAGTTTTTGAAATATTCTACATATTTTTTACTCTCAGTTGGAATCTTTAACAGCAGATGGCAGCACGAACGCATATGCATTTTCTTTGGTTAGCCTTGTGAGTTTTTTAACTATTTGAACTATTTTTAAAAACTATTTGAACTAAATATTCTTTATAAAATTCTACAAATGTACAAATATTTATCTTTTTTCATATATTTTTCTATTGATTTGAAACTCCAATGTAAAATTTTTGGAGATTTGCAGAGGATAAATTGCGATTTTAGATATTTATACAATGTGCATGTTTCACGCCTTGAGTGGCAACAGCTCAACGAAATGAAAATAAGGTATCGTTTGTTTAATCAATGTGGTGGACAGAGCTTACCTTATCATACCACCAATCACAAAAGCCTCCAATTCGAATCCAATGGAACTATGGAAGCAGGAAAGATCAACTCACTGAAAAAAAGCTAATTACTAATTAAGGTAATAGGATCGGAGGCCTAAGGATAAAGTGAATACATTCTACACTTTCTAAACATCATGCCGAAACCCAATTATATTTAAATTTTCTTTAAATAACTATTGTAATTAAACTTTTCCAGCTACCTAGTTCAAGCTTTTTGAAGTTCTTAATAAATAGCCACATAATTGGCAGAATGGGTATGTTTAAGGTCTTGAGTGGCAACAGAAATGCTGAATGAAATTATTCATGGAACCTAGCATCAATCGGAGCAACGTTCAAAGGAAAAGGAGGAATGAAAGCTGGAAGGAATTACGTAATCTTAAACAAGCCACTTGTGTCGGAGTACTCTAGAGTTTCATAAAACGTTTGTGGAGAAAGAAAGGAAATCTCCAAATTTATCTAATCAATTAATATTTCATATGATAATAATATATTTTAAAATAGATACTAAGACGATCTCTTCATACTTTATATAAAATAAAATAGGATATTCTTAAGTGTTATTCATTGTTTTTATGATAAATGGTTTAGTATGCATTTAAATATGTTTATATATCTTAGAATTTTTTACATATTTAAGTGTATCTATACACAAGCAAGTATTTGTACAAGCGCGTGCGAATGCTGGGTTCAAATAAATACCACCTTATTCAACGCTTGTAACACAAATTTATTAATTAAACACATTAACAAAAAGGGTTATTATTGAAAGTAAACATAAATTGATTTGAGTATTCGGCACCGCACGCAGGCAGCAACTTAGTAAAAAGTTATTGAAAGGGGAGATAGTCCGGCGTACAGTTCTTTTATAACGTAGCTTGAACTTTGGGGCATGCGTAGTAGCATTTCAATAGGTGAACTCCACCACGGGTGATCAAACATGAAAAGCGCCACCACCGACGATCTTCGATACTTCGTCTCAGCGCGTCGCCACAGGGGTCCCCCACCAGTCCGAAGGACGATAGTTCTAAGACTGAAAACGATCAACAAAGCGTACGCGCCTTCCAGATCGTGTAGTCCTCGGTTCTGTGGTGGAAGTCGTCGGGACCGTCGAAATGGAAGCCTTCGGGACCGTTGAAGTGGAAGCCTTCGGGACCGCTGAAGTAGAAGCCTTCGGGACCGCTGAAGTAGAAGCCTTCGGAACCGCTGAAGTAGAAGCCTTCGGGACCGTGGAAGTAGAAGGTACAGTCGTAGTCTTGCTCGTATCCTGATGAGAGTCGTCTTCGTAGAGGATGAATGCAGGTTTGAGTCGATCTAATGACACTGTATCTTGACGCCCGTTGATGTCGAGGGTGAAGAACTTGTCGGATCGGGATATGACCTTGAAGGGACCCTTATAAGGTTGTTCAAGTGGTCTTCTCACAGCATCAGTCCTGATGAAGACATGCGACGTTCTCAGGAGACCCTTGTGCACGAAAGTCTTCTGGGAGGCATGGCACGTAGCAGCAGCTGGGCGCAGCAATCGCATCTGTGAACGCAGACGATGGACGAAATCCGCTTCTGTCATCTCTGGAGCCGAGAAAGAGTTGCGGAAGAATTCTCCGGGGAGTTTCAAGGTGGTACCGTAGACCATTTCTGCCACCGAACCTTGAATGTCGTCCTTAAAGCAGCTACGGATCCCTAGGAGAACTGTAGGGAGAGTATCTGTCCATCTATCTGTAGCATGGCACTTGATTGCGGCTTTTAGCTGTCGGTGCATCCTTTCCACCAATCCATTGCTGATCGGGTGATAAGAGGTAGTCCGGATTCGGCGTACACCTAAGAGCTTGGAGAGAGAAGAAAACAGGTTAGATTCGAAGTTGGTTCCTCGGTCTGAGGTGATGACATCAGGAACTCCGAAGCGAGCGATCCAGTTAGCGTAAAAAGCTTTTGCTACTGTATCCGCTGTTTGTTCTTTGAGTGGGATCGCCTCCGGCCACTTGGTGTACCTGTCCACACAAGTAAGGACGTACCGGAACTCTTGCGAGGGCGGCAATGGACCAACGATATCGATGTGTATGTGGCTAAATCGGGCGTCTGGAGTAGGAAACTCTTTGAACTTAGTCTTGGTGTGACGGTTAACTTTCGACTTTTGGCAAGCAATGCACGTTTTACACCAACTTGAACAGTCTTTAGAGAGGTTCTTCCAGACGTAGCGTTTGCGCACAAGATCTATCGTTGCCTTGACACCTGGGTGTGAGAGTCCATGGCAGCTCTCGAAGACTCTGCGCCTGAAATCTCTTGGAACATAGGGTCTCACATTTCCTCCTGCGGTGTCACAGTATATAGCCTTTTCTGACGAGGGGAAAGTCAACGGTTTTAACTCAAGACCGGTGTTTTCAGATTCGAGCAAAGCTCGCAACTCCTCATCGGAATCCTGCGCGCAAGCCATTTCATCGTAATCTAAAAAACACGGGACCTGAATTGCAGATATGCGCGAAAATGCATCGGCTACAGAATTTTCGTGCCCAGAAATGTGCCTTATGTCAGTTGTGAATTGAGCAATATATTATAAGTGACGTTGCTGTCTAGGGGACGCTTTATCAGATTTTTGTAAAAATGCAAAAGTTATGGGTTTATGGTCGGTAAAAACCATAAATTCTCGTCCCTCCAACATGTGCCGAAAATAACGTATAGCAGAATATATTGCTAGTAGTTCCCTGTCATAAGTACTGTATTTGCATTCCGCAGGGGTTAGTTTACGAGAAAAAAATCCCAAAGGTTCGATTTTGTTGTCTAGCGACTGATGCAAAGCAGCACCGATAGATACATCCGATGCATCAGTCACCAGAGACAAATCTGCGTTTAGAGCAGGGTGGGCCAACAGGGCAGCGTTGGCCAGAACAGTTTTGCACTCTAGAAAAGCATTTCAGTTTGTTCTGTCCAAACTATTAGCGTTTTGTCTTTTTTAACTTTCCCTTTGGTTAACTCATACAAGCAAGACTGCGTACCAGCAGTGTTTTTGAGAAATCTATGATAAAAATTGAGCATTGCCAAAAAACGACGCAGTTCATCAACGGTCTTAGGAAGTTGATACTCCTGCAATGCTTTAACCTTATTGGGAAGTGGGGCTATTCCGTCTCCAGAAACGTTGAAACCGAGAAACTCGATCTCACTTTTTCCGAATTCGCATTTTGCGAGATTAATTTCCACCCCATATTCACTAAGGCGATTAAAACTTTTTCAAGATCTGCCTCGTGAGTTTTAGAGTCGGATGACGCCACAAGTACGTCGTCCAAATACGCGTAACAACAATCTAACCCACGCAAAACCTCATCCATAAACCTTTGGAAAGTTTGACCGGCGTTACGGAGTCCAAAACACATTTTAACATACTCATAAAGTCCAAAAGGAGTAATGACAGCTGTTTAAGGAATATCCCTGGGTTCAACAGGAATTTGATGGTATGCTTTTACCAGATCGATTTTTGAAAAAATATTTTTGCCTGACAACCCAAAAGAAAAATCCTGAATGTGTGGAAGTGGATATCGGTCTGCCGTAGTCTGCTGATTAAGACGCCTGAAATCACCACAAATACGCCATTCTCCATTTTTCTTAGGTACTAGGTGTATGGGACTAGCGTAAGGGCTACTAGAAGGTCGAATCACACCTTTTTCCAAGAGGGTTTCAAATTCAGATTTTGTTGCTTTAAGTTTTTCAGGGGACAAGCGTCTTGCTTTTGAGAACACAGGAGGACCGCGTGTCTCTATGCAATGCGTAACCCATGAGTTTTTGGTTGAAGATTCGAATTCGGATCAAATAGTTGCGGAAATTTGGAAACCACCTTGTGGTATTGGGATTCCTCCGAAATATAAGTCAATCCTAAAGAAGGAGCGGAAGAGATCGTTCCTTTAGTCCGGAGGGAGGTTAACCCGTCCACAAGCTGTCGGTTTTTAACATCAACCATTAATCCGAACCTTTCCAAAAAGTCGGCTCCCAAAATTGGTTGAGAAAACATCAGCTACTAAAAATGTCCAACGCATCGGCCTACGTAACCCGAAATTTAAATCGTAAGTTTTAGTGCCGTACGTTTTGATAGTAGAGTTATTTGCGGCGTACAGGACAAGTTCGGTTTGTTTGCAATTTTTAACCAGTGCTGCCGGAACACAACTACAAGCCGCGCCACAATCAACCAAAAACTGATAACCAGTGTTTTTGTCAATTACAAATAAACGGCTGGAGCTCAAATTTCCGTCTGCCGCCGAAGAAACAGACGAGCCTAATTGTTTTCCGGAAAATTACAAGGTTTATTGCAAGATCGTGCTTTATTACCAAACCGCCTGTGATACCAGCACTGCCCCTGTGTTTCAGACCTACTGCTAGAACTACTCCGACTTTGTGACCTGCCACGGCTATGACTTCTATTGCGGTTTTTTGAGTCAAAAGTTAGACGTTTAATGTCCGCTTTAAGTGAGGCTATGTCCTCCCTAAGCGATTTTAATTCATCCCAAAAAGCAACCCGGTTTACAATCTGTGTGGGGGGCGTTGCAAGTGAGGCATCATCACTTTCTGCCATTACGAACTTAGAAAAAAAAGTTGTCCTTTAAACTATTGTTTACAAATTAAAACGATGAAATGGCCCGCGAACAGTAAATAGATGAAAGAGCTACGTAAAATTGCACATATAAATCAGATCTTAAACAATACGGTCAAGAGAAAAACGCGATGAAATTTCCACTCACCAAACAGGCATTTGAAGGACTGGAATCTTGAGACTTGCTTGAGCATTGAAACTTATTTGGGGGCGTTCACCCGCGTGCGGTGCAGCGCGCTTCAAAATAAACTTAAAGTTGCGAAAATTCTTAAGTCCGATAGTCACCACTGTACAAGCGAGTGCGAATGCTGGGTTCAAATAAATACCACCTTATTCAACGCTTGTAACAAAAATTTATTAATTAAACACATTAACAAAAAAGGTTATTATTGAAAGTAAACATAAATTGATTTGAGTATTCGGCACCGCACGCAGGCAGCAACTTAGTAAAAAGTTATTGAAAGGGGAGATAGTCCGGCGTACAGTTCTTTTATAACGTAGCTTGAACTTTGGGGCATGCGTAGTAGCATTTCAATAGGTGAACTCCACCACGGGTGATCAAACATGAAAAGCGCCACCACCGACGATCTTCGATACTTCGTCTCAGCGCGTCGCCACATATTGATTAATTTTTTTTATATTACTTCAAGAAAAAAATGTTTTCAAATCTTTAATTTTTAAAAAAATCTTTAAAGAAATGGGGATAAACGGTTCGAATGAAATGATTCCTATATGAGCAAATGTAAAGTTGTATTGGGTCAATTGACTTGATTAATTATGTTTCATACAAAACACATAGTAGTGATAAGTATGTAAATAACGTGGTTTAAAAATTCGATTTAAAATAAGATTACATTAGTTTTAAATTGCAACAAAAAAATTTGCATATCATAAGTTAAGTTTTAAAGCATATTTTATTTGAATTCGATAATTGATCAAATATTTGAATTTAACACTTTGAATGGTTTTCCCAATATAATTGCCTAGGTAATGTTATATAGTATTAGAATAACCAATTTTCAAGCATGAAGAACCATTATTATTTAAATTATCACTTTAAAAAATTTCGGAAAGAAAATTTAGCTAAATTTCGTTTCTAAGGTGATTTTCGTTTCTTAAATCTTAGACATGTGTACTTAATATACTTATATAAGTAAAATGTAATGTATTTGTCACAGTTTTTTCCTGTATGTTGTGTAAAGATGATATTCATAACTAACTGGTTTTGCATTCAATTGCTAAAAGATGGATGTATTGTTCTTTGAAGTATAAATTGGAGCGAAATGTATCTGGATGCTTAGAATGTAGTTTCAAAATGTAGTAAACACGTTAAAAGACCACTCGGCATGTGGTTAATATTGGTTTATATATATTTTTCCTATTTACCAAACTGTATTTATAATGGTCAAAATGGTGCATCAAGTAAAGTAACTGATCATACTAGTGCACAAAAGTGTACTGATCTTTTTTTAAGTTAAAACACAATATATATTTTTTTCTTTTGTAAGATTATTCTTTTTTTAAATAACTATAATTTCCGCACACTACTAAAACTAAAAAAGAAACAAAAAAATTCTGAAACAACCACCACAGATTTTATTTCTTACACAAAAAAAAAAAATACTTAATTCAACTATATCTTCAGAACTAACACAAAATCTACACTAAAAGTAGCTGTAATACTTGAATACATCTTCTTCCTCTCTCTTGAATGGCAAATACAGTGGCAGATTTCTTAGTACTAAAAAGGACCGATGTCAAATACTGTAACATATAACTTTGGATCTTTTTAGTAAAGTACATTTTTTGATTCAACACTAAAAGTGTTTTGGTAGAATCATTAAAAGTTGAATGCATTTGAGAATGAAATATGTAGCGATGAGTGGCAATCGGTGAGCAGCATCCAATAGTCACCATTCCATCGAATATGGTCTCTTAGACTCGTACATGGCATCCTCATTTACATCTTCTTCATCGTCATTTTCCTAAAAAAATAGAGAATAAATTAAAGGGAGTCGGATGGTTCTATCTCGCCCATGTTGATTTTTCTAACTTTAGGAACATTTTTCTCAGGAACTATAAGAAATATCATTATGAACTTTTTCTATTTTGTTCCTTATATATAGCTCTTTGATTTAAACTGAGGATATTTGAAAGAATAAAAAATACTTTTACAATGATTTTTTTAAAAATATGTATTAAAAACTCAAAAAAATCAGATTTAAAGTTATATAATTTTTTTGAGCAGAGATATTTAAAATTCCTCTGTTTAAATCAAAGAGCTATTAATGGAGAAGAAATAATAAAACGAAATATGGTGATACCTTTTATAGTTCCTGAGTTTAGTTTAGTTTAGTTTAAATTATCGTCGCATAGTTCCTGAGAAAAATGTTCCTAACCGTTGAAAAACCTTATAGTATTTCAGGAAACGCGAAAGAAATGTTAGGTTTATGTAAGAACTGATGTTCAGAGTTTCTCAAAAATGCTTATAAAAAGAAAACCACTAGACAGAAATCGATAATGTTGGTATTAAATTAAAGCTAAAGTTATCTGAAATAAAAAAAGAAAAACATCAAATCGAAATTTTTGACCCTAACATCTATCCGACTCCCCTTAAGAAACTCCTATATATTTTTACTGACACTAAGAACTTTCACATTAAACAGTTCAGTTTCAGTTGTTCTAATATTATGGAAGAAATTATTTCGAAATAAAAAGAAAATATAAAACACTTTAGATTTCCTTTCCTAAAACATCTTTTAAGCATACACTGTTAAAAATTCGACTCTAGGTTTCACCAAAAAAGTGGTTCATAGTAGCTGCAACGGCTGTGTGGTGAAATATTTCACTATATTTTCAGTCAATTCAGAATCATTTTTATAGATTTTGTTTTTCCGAAACCTGTAAAATGGTTCAACCGAATGCCGAGCACATTTTTAACAGTGTAGTAACCATTTTATTTCCTCTTACTCCCAAGAATGTTAACCTTAATAGCAAAAGCATATTTGCGAATTTTAAGTTTTAACAAATGGTTAAAGTTTCTTCGCCTTCAAATATACATTTTTACAAAGCAAATTAAAAATATGTCTACAGTATTTAAGGATATTGGCGAAATGTTTTCGATAATTGCTAAAGTAATTTAGTTTTAAATTTCAAAAGATTCATAGTTAAGTAAAAGTTAGTTCTTCCTAAATATAAAATGTCAGTCAATCTTTACTGATTGAATCGAAGATATTCAAGGCAATATAAATGTAACAACATTTTGCAATTTCATTAATTAAATCTCTCTTCAATCATCTGATTTCAATCTTTTAAAATTTATTGAAGTTAATCTTAAAAATTATCATGTAAAGTAACTAAAATACAAAGAATAATTATTGAAAAAGCTTAACTCACTTGGTATTTCTTCGATATTTCACCTTGAAAGGGGATTTCTAGAACGGTGGGATCCGACATTTGCCCATATCGGGACAAGGCACAGATGCTTAAAGTCAACGGCCGCTTTAGATTAAGACCACTTATGAGAGCTTTGGTACGATCGGGTGTGTACACAGTCTCATGCAGTTGTCCATTAACGTAGACCTATAAACACAGCAGTTAATGTGATTTAATGATTTAAACATATATGCAATACCCTCCGCATTTAACCCGACAATACCGGATTATTAACGGTTTTGTTGCAATAACGGATGACACGTAAAAGCTTAATGTTTCCCCTTCGAAAATTCGGCAAAAAATCTGGATAATGGTTAAATATTAATTATTGCTGGATTAAATACTGAAAGTTGGCAGGTCTGCTTTAACGCGAGAAGGCCGAATCGACCATCGTGTAAGTCAATAGGGCAGTTACGAGTTCTCCGGAAGGTTAAACTAACAGCCAAACGTAAATAGACGAGTCTATTTAAGGTTTCTGTAGTGTGCTTTCCAAAACGTTACAGTCTTAAAATGTTTATAAAACACAAATAAACTATATAAACTTAAAATAATGAGAACAAATTGGAAGGTAATTAACTCTCTTTTATTAAATACTTATATGTTATGCGTTATTTAAATTATAATTGATAACAAACCTGAATCATAAGAATATTTGCACACACACACAAAAAAAAACAATTTTAGCTTATAGAAGTATTAAGGGTTTGAAGAATATTTCGAAAAATGGAACGCATGAAATCACACCTTATTGCGAAGCACAATTGTTAGTATAACTATAGTTTTAGTTTATGCAATACACACCTCGAAACCTTCTAATAAAGAAGTGTTAACATAACTCCATCCTACAAGAAGCGTGTCCGAACCCACTTGTTGCACTATACGAAGATTAGTTGGGCGAGGAAGCACCTCTAAAAAAATTATTTAATTAAAATACCAGTGTATTTAGTTTCCATTCCAAATTTATTAATAATTATTAAGCTATTGATCATAGTCATCAAATTTATGCTATGGCATTCGAGTAAACAATGTTTTTAAGTTCATTGTTAATAAGTTGATTTGCGCTTTTACTCCTAATTTTATTTACATTTAGATATAATTTGTAATATATTGTATTTGTATATAACTAACTGAATCAGTAAGATACTCACCATCATAATCATTTTCCTCCTTTGTCGACTGTTCCATTGTGCCCTATGAATAAAAAAAAGTCTTTATACAAAAGTTAAAAAAGTTTTTGTTAATGCTCTAGGAATTCTAAAAGCCTTTTTTTAAAAGTTAAAAACTATAAAGACTTACTGAAAAATTAAAATTGACTTTTGCGTTTTTGGTAAATTTGCAACACGTCATTTTAGAATAAAGCGGGTGACTTTCGACTGTTAGACTTATTTGACGTGTTCCTTATCCTTCAAAAATCTTAAGAAATACAACTGGTTGTTAATTTGAAACGGATTAAATCCCTTTATATACTGGGCAATTATCTCTATACAAGACATCGTGGTTTTAAAACCTCACATAAAAATTGAAAAATTGCATACGATATTAAAATTTTATTTGTTAGTTTTCGATTTCTGCTCAGTTATAAATAAAGTTTATACCAATAGAAAAATAAATATCCAAAGCCACACAAGTGGCTCTAAAAATATAAGATACGGTAAATTATGTTGCACTACTTTGTTTAAAATAAGATTTAAAAAATAAAGCTGCTTCAAATACATTGCGGTTTCCTTTAAATGTAAAACATACTTATCATATTAGCATCAGATGTCACCTTCAAAAAGAATACCTTCAGAACAAATGAAATATTTTTAAAGAAAAAAAACTTACTTTCTTTTTAATATCACATTTCATAGCAGCCATAGCTCGCAACATACAATCTTCTAAATTCTGTCTTGCATTATCAACATATCTATCGGATGGATGTGATGCATTTGACTGAAAATTAAATTATAATGCTTTAACATGAGGCACTCCAGCTTAACGCTTTAGAAAAACTTATTTTCACAAATGGTTAATAGTTTGGTCTGTTAGTTTATACTCAAAGCGGATTGATACATAATAGGAACTGAACGTTGTCATCAAGATATGGTTGGGAAATGTAAATTAATGAACAACATTAAGGTATAAAAATGTTTCTTAAGTTAGTTTAAAATCTGAATGTTTCTGAAATCAGCATTGATAAATTTTGATAAATATATAGCTTTAAAAATGACTATCGAAGATGTAAAATCACAGTTCATTTTTGATGATTTCGGTACCTACATCTAGTTTAAATATCAATATCAATGTATATTTATTAGCATGCAAATTTTAATAGATCTAAAGCCTTAGAACTTGAATAACGTATTAACTTGATAATAAAATTGTTTTACAATTGTACCAAAGCAAAGGTACATTCTAAAAGAAATTCTCCACACATAACAGAATATACACCAAAAATAATATTATTACCTGTATACGTTTATTATCTTTAGGAAGAGTAGCTGGTAAGCAAAGGTACATGCTAAAAAACATTCTTCCCATATTAAAAATATACACCAAAAATAATATTATTACCTGTATACGTTTGTTATCTTTAGGAAGAGTAGCTGGTTTATTTTTTAAGAGTCCAGAGGAAGATACCATTGGTGGCTTTTGAGAATAATTTACATTTCTTACAATAAGTGGCTTGACTGTTACTTGGGGTGGCTGATTGCAGCATTCGTCAACGTCAACATAATCCGGTTCATCGTTGGACTGTTATGGAAAAACGAAATTTATATTTACTGAGTAGGAAAATATATTTAAAACACACAAATATTCCCGCTACCTTGTGATTGTTTGGCGTGTAACACACTTTCGTGTGACTTTACCGGAACAAAATCAAATAATCAGATAAAGTTTATATTGAACATGCTAAATCTCAAATATAGATCTGAATTTGCATTCAAATTTTAATAAAACTGCTTTGAAATATTTTAAAAAGTACAGCTCTACTCCCTTTTTTTTCAAAACAAAATCTTGAGAGTTAAAAGAAGAAATAATAGATTTTTATCTAACACAAAATTATGTATTTTAATATAATTATTATTCATATATTTACAGACAGTAATAAAAGTGTATTAAATGGAAGTAAAAGAGAGTCATGAGACAAGGAAAATTAAAAACCATACTGTAGCTAACTCAAGTAGATTAAACAATAGTGCGTCTTATATATTCCCCTCTTCTTACATCATTATTACAATTTAACACTTAATTAAGACAGAAAGTTTGTTGAATGAAACTAATGTTGTAATATTGTTTCACTTCCTAGACAATTAAATAAACATTTAAAATAAATAACAAAAATTAAAAACAAAACAATAATCTTACATCATTTATAACTGATACAATCCTTGAAGGTGTTCTCATTTGGTTAGTCAACGTAACAGAAAGCCTCTGTTCCTCTCTTTCATTTGAAATATTTTCAAGTTTTTTCTTCAGATCCCGAACTTGAACTCTCAATTCGTCAATTGTCTCTTCCAACCTTTTCTTCTCCTCCTCGATAATTCGAATCTTATTCCTGAACTGAGATTCTGTGTTCGCTAGAACGCTTTCGGTTTGATGGAGGGACGATTTCAATTCACTTTCGGACTTTTTCAGCTTAGACAAAGTTTTGCGGACGTTTTCAAGCTCTTGTTGAGTTTTTTGGAAGTTAATGGTTAATTCTTCTTTGTCACTCAATTGCGATTCTAGTTTATCGCGAACCTAAAAAAGAATACATTTGTTACATGATTTATATAATATTTTTAATAATAGTAAGTGTTTAAAAAAGGCAGTAAGGACTGGAAATAGTTAGTCGAAAACGTTCATTAACCAGTTACCAATGACAGTAAGTAAACATTAAATATTGTTTTCATAAATTTATCATTTATTAATAGTACAGTTGGATGTCAAGAAACTGCAAATACATTATCACAAGTGGTTATTGTTTGAATTTCATTGCTTATAATTCTTTCATTTTAGAAAATATTTTTCTATAGCCCTCTTCGGACCTATGTCCTATTATTGGACGATATCTTTAAAATACTCTGCAGAACTTATTTCCAATAGTTTATACTAAAGAAATGTAGTATTCTCTACTAATAAAACATTAAAAGATAGTTTTATGTTTTCATTTTTGCACAGTAGAAGAATGTACCCCTGCAGGTATTGAAGTATAATGGTTGAACTGACAAACTGACACTCTTTGCAATTAAAAAAATGAATCGAATTTCTTAAAAACTATTTAGAAACATAAAAACGCTTTTAACGATTTATTACACTTATTACGGTAGACATTTTAGCACATATATGATGCATCTATTATAATTAGGCGGTACTCACACACACACAAAATAGAGTCAAATATCAAAACGTTTTGTATCACACTAATATTAAATGTTTAAAAAATATCAGCCATTTTGAAGAAACATTTTCTGAAACATATTCTAAATAAGACATTTGTTAATATATTAGATTTTCTAATGGAGCAAATGATACTAAATTCAATATTTGAATTTCTACACACTATAAAGTATAATTAATCACTCAAAGATTTTTTTCTACTATATTAAAAATTCAAGGCCAAAAGGGTTAAGTTTCTACTCAATGTTTTTAAGTAATTAGAAACGTATAGATTATGAAGTCAAAAATATTTCTTATTGTGCCTTAGATTTATTATTATTTGTTTTTGCTCAAATATATTAAACACATAACTTAAAATACTGAAAGAATATAGTTATCAAATTTGTTTTGTTTCTCAAGATTACAAAAGGGTGTTTTTAAAGAAATCTTTAGTGAGTTTAACATGAGACCATACTATATCCTGAAGCATTTCATTTCTAAACATCTGTTTCTTTATTAACTGTAATGTTTAAAGGACACTTATATGTTACCCAATTGTATAGTTCCTCAATTGAATTAATTCCATCATACAAAATTTACACCAACCTTTTCCAAATCTTTCACTTTAGCCGCTGAATTCCGATGAATCTGCTCCAAATTTTGAACTTGTTCTTTAAGTCCAATCTCTCTTGCCTCGGCTTCCAACAGTTCCAGAACAAGATCATCAGGCTTTCTGCCATCTGAACTTCTTCTTTCTTTGTGTAAAGCTCCTCGAAGACGACTCTCTTCTTCCTCTAAGTGCAGAACCCTCTGTTTCAAATTTTTCTCGGATATTTCCAGCTCTTCAATCTTGTTCTTGTAGCCTTGCTCGACAGACGCAACTATTCTGTCGGCGTGCTCAAGCGTTTCTCTGTAAGCGACTTCTTTCTGTTCCATTTCGTCGAGTTTTTCACGTAATTCCACCTCGCGATCACGTAATTCTCGTAGTTGGTTTTGGAGTTTTTCGCGTCTGTAGTTGTAGGCACCATCAGCAGATCCAAATCCGTTATCTAGATCGCTAGTGATCCTGTGAAGTTCGTCATGCAAATGCGTGACATTGTTTTCTAATTCGCATATCCTTGCTTTGTATACTTCTTCTTTGGACCTGTAAAAACAAACAATTTGTTTATTAATACTCAATTTTTTTCACTAATTATAATCAGCTTAAAGTTTCTTATTGAGTTAAAGTTTCTAAGTACAAATTTTCTATATACCTCCTATAAAAGGTGTTATTTACTATGTTACAACCGTGTAGGTATATCAATGTTTGATTGAGGACATAAAGAAAAAAGAATGACAATGGACTTACTATTAAAGCTGTTACGAAATAAGTATTATATTCTACCATCTATTAGAAAATATGTCAACAAAACATTATACTAACTTCAAATCATCAATGTTTTCCTGGAGTTCTTTTTCCAGACGTTTTCGTTCTTCAGTAAGAGCTCTAGTTGCCACTGATGTCCCTTCTTCCATCTGACGAAGTTGGCTCTTTAGCTCAGCTTCTATAGCCCGATGTTCTTCTTCGGTAGCTTCCATGCTTCTTTTATATTCATTTCTAGCTTCCTCGAGATCCTGTTCTTTTTGTTTCGCAATACTGATCAAATCGTTCTGTCTTTGTTCAAAATTGTCAATCATTTCGTCGAAATGAGAATCCTTACTCTTCAACATCTCTAATTCAGTTACCAATCGAGCCTCCTCCATCACATGTTTGCTTCTGACTTCATCCAACCTTATCCTAAATTCCTCTTCCCTCCTTCTCATCTCATCTCTTGTTCGACTTAGCTCTAGTTGAAGCTCCACATAACTCGATTTCAGTTGATCTGACTCATTTTTATCACTGTTGAGTTTACTCTTTTCTAATTTAAGGTTTGTGATCTGTTTTAGATGATTCTTTTCTTTTGTAAGTAACATGTCTACAATCTTTTGAAGTTGAGTAATAACCTCTTCCTGTTCCTGTCTAATTTGTTCCGTTTCTTGACGATGACTTTCGTTAATTTGGTCGATTTCGGTCTGAAGCACAAGGACACGAGCCGCCAGCTCTTCTTTCTCGTTCTGAAGCTGGTGAACTTGACTTACCAAGGAATCCCTCTCATCAGAAATGCGTTTCAAATCGCCAATGAACCTCTGTTCTGTCTTCACCCATTCACCGTATTTTTTCTCTTTCGCTAAATACAGTTTCTCTCTCATTACCAACTCTTTCTCGAAAGCCGAATTAATCGCTTCCAGTTTCGACAAACGTTCTCGAATTTCATGTTCGCTCTGGTCCAGGCATGCGATTATCCCCCTGTTAGAGCATGGACTGGCACATTTGCTAGTTGCTAAACTTTCGTCTCGCATCTGTTCTCTAGAGACGGGTCTACTGCTGAAAAATTCGCTTTCAGAGTCAATACAACTGTCACTGGCGCAGTCCTCAGAAATATTCCGTTTCTTACACTCGCCTATATGGAACTCTAAGTTATGCAGCTTTTTCCAAAGTGTAAGGTTTATCTGGTCGACGTAGTGAAGTTGTTGTTGCAAGTGCGCGTCTTCTTCGACTAGTTGGTGTAACCTCTTTAAAAGTTCGTTTTGTATAGGACATTCAATGCTTGGCATTCCTGCTTGACTTGATTCTGAAATAAAAAAAATGAAGAATATACACGTATTTACTGTTTAATAATGCAAAGAATAAAAACCTAAGAATGAACACTTCGAAGCCGGTATGAAAAAAGAAATTTAATCGAAACAGTCATAGTCACACACACATAGAATACCTGAAACTTTTTTTAGAGCAGTTATTAACCAATCCTGTTACCGTTAGAATCAATGTTCCAACCTTTACTTTTACTTGGAAAAACATTGAATAGGAAAAACGTTCTGAGCAAATTCCCACTTGTTGCGGGTAGAAATAGTTATTATACGTTCTATTTTAGTCTGGACAGTTCCAAATGAACTCCATGACATGGAATTATGCCTTGTAATTTAAAATCGCTTACAAGTGACAATGTCAACACCTGACCTGGCACCCCAACAGAAAGTTTAACGACAGTAGTCATTGCCGTCTATTGCCGTCGTAACTATTTGGACCCCACTGATTTAATGAGCACGTACATCCCAAGTAACAGGGTAAACGGAGTGGATTTATTTATTTTTAGCAAGAAATACCCCCTCAAGGGTGGAGAACGAGATTTGAACCCGACCTTCTATATGAGAGGTAAGTGAGTGTTATAATCGAAACCAAATCTTTCAAAGCTTAGAAATTAAAAGGCACAGTCCCCAGATGCGATGCAAGACTTAACTTAGCTCAATTGGAGAACGAAGCACTGTGCGAGCTAAAAGTTTTTCTTCATTTCCAAAAACAGGTTCAAAGGAACATTTTGCGGTCTTCTTTTTTTTAGGATCGCAATTGAATAAAAATAATTGATTATTAAGCCCGGCTTCAATGTGTTCAAATTACGTGAAAAAAGAATACACATGTAAAATATTCATTAAAGTAATATTATAAGAAATATATAATTTAGATCTTGTTTAAAGGAGATTAGTTATAATATATTGCTTGAAAGTTAATAATCTGCCTTTTAAATGGAAACAAATATAATTATTAAAATACTTACTGAAGTATATAAAACTTAGTAAACGGTTTAATAAGTAACTTATTACAGTAAAGAGAGCTAAATCTGTTTTGTGTATTAAAAAGTAAAACATTAAGATTTCACATTCTTTATAAATGAGTTGTTTGGAATAATTGCTTTACTTTAATTATTTTTATAAGTATTCATAACAACATTTGTTTTAAGTGCATAATGAATTTGTGTACTTTCCTAATATAAAACTACATAAATATCTTAAATATAAATACCTTCTACCCCAAGAGATTTACCGTTGGCTTCATTTGAACTTTGGACAGCAATTTCTTTTTTATCCACTTGACTATCGTTATCTGTTTGAACAGAACATTCAGAATACACATATTTAATGAAACTTTCATCAGGAACTTGCACGCACGTATCTACAATTTTCTTAATGCTTGACTTATTTGACTGTAAGGACGAAACAGTATGTTTTTCGGACAGGGCGTCGAATATTTTGTCCCGTTTCTCAGCGAATGAATCTTTAATATCACAAGTTTGGCTTAATAGTATTTCATACATTTGAGTGCCTCTATCCAATTTTTCAATTGTAATATTATGTTCTTTCACCTTACACTCGTTTTCTTCTTCTATTAACTTTTTACGAAGAGCTAGTTCAATGACTTCCATAGTTTTAATTTGTTCTTCATACTTCTGCCCTAGTTCTTCCAGATATTTTATCTGAGTTCGTAATTCTTGTTCTTCCGTTTCTTTTCTTTTAAGCTTTTCAATGCACCTTTCAAGTGATTGCTTAGTTTCACCCAGTTTCGCTTGGAAATGACTATCTTTTTCTTGGAGAAATACCAGCATCCCCTCCAGTTTTTGGGCCTGAAGCCGAGCATCATTCTCGGCTTCTTCAAGTTCCAGTATCTGTTCCTTAAGCGAAGCATTTTCTTTCTTACATTGATCCAATTCAGCTCTTAGAGAAGCTTTATCTTTATGAAAGCTTATTATCACATCTTGAAGCTCGGCAATCTGTTTTTGATCATTTTGTAGTGCTGATAGTTTTAAAAGCTCGTTTTCTTTTGTCTTCAAACTTTCTCGCAGATTACCAATAGCACATAAGCACATATCCAAAGTGTTCCCTTGATTGTTAACGTCATTTGGACATTCCTCCGTCTTTTTATGTCCTTCTGGATCCGTTATAATTATTTCACTACTTAGAGGATGTTTTATACTAGAATTCAAACTTACAATACTAGACAAGGAATCTTGTAACTCGACGAAGCTGCTTGGTCCCGTTGAATCACCGCGTCTGCTCTCTTCACCCAATCCTTCGTCTTCACTAATATTTGTACCCAGAGAATCTTGAGACTCACACTTTTTGTGTTTTACCGGTGTTGAGGCAAGAGGAAAGCTACTTTCACCCGGAGAATCATCTGCTTCGGGCGTATTTAAATCAATTAATAACTTCTCTTCTGAAGGCATTTCTGCAAATATTTGGCATTGTTCAGATGAGTTGATATTTTTGCTTTCTTGCAAGTTATTACAAAACACAGGTGGGATGTTTTCGACATTTACATAGAGTTCAAGAGTATGTTCAGAGTCTTTCTTGAGCACAACATCTTCATTCAACTGTCGGTCTTGTTCAGCACGAGTTCTGATATCTTCTGATTCAATTGCAGTTTTTTCCAAGTCCTGAAAAATAGTGATGTTTCCTTGTTAAAATTTAAGCTTTTTATGTCTATACTAAAATGAGTTGAGTAATGCCACAACTGAAACAATACTCAAAAAGATTCCAATAATAGGTGATGTTTTCGATGAGCAAGTGTTTGCAGAGTAAATATTAAATTACTCCCTAAATAATAAATAAATGTTTTAATATTTGCTATGATTTAGTAAAGCTTCAATTTAACCCTTTAAGACCGGCTATCAGATGGCGCTGATTTAAGTTTATGACACTCAATTTTAGAGTTTTATCGAAAAAATGCCTTAAACAGCATCAATGCCAGCAACTCCTTAAAAACAAAGTCATTTTGTATACAAATAACGAATGGTACAAGTCAGCTGCTTCGGTATCGATATTTTTGAAAAGCTTGAACATTCTCTTTTATACCCGTACGATCATGATAGCTCGGTCTTAAAGGGCTAGAAAAAACCTTATGTAGAAAAATAAAAAAAAATGAATAACAGTTTGAGTCATTTGTAACCGTTTTGTTAGAAAAAAATTATTAGATATGGAAACTTTAGGATAGATGAAACAAATTATCTCTTCTCTACAGTTGGTAAAAAAGGAATCATTTAAATTGGAATAACCAAACCAACTAAACTCCATTAAAAAAAGCCACAATAACTGAAAATCTTAATTCTTATTTTCCTATCTAAATTCCTTAGCCACTAATATGAATTTGGTATGTGAAATAAATGTACATTATGGCAATTTTTGAAAAAAAGCAACCTTATGTTTTGTTAAGTTTAAAACAAAAACAAGTAACGTAGCATAAAATTAAATACTGAAAGTAAATAAATTAGATATATTTATACCATAAAAAGTGGTTTAACATATTCTTTGCATTAATAACTGAGAATAATGTTTTGAATTATGTTTTTTAAAAACAATTGCTTAATAAAATATAGGTAAAATCTAGATACTTATTAGTACTCTTCGGAAAAAGTCTTTAGCTTTAAAATTATTAAGAATGAAAATACAAATTTTTTTCCAAATCTGCTCTCTCTCCCCTACCTTTTGTATTCTTTCTAATTGTTGTAGCTTTTGAAATATAATTGTATTATCAGCTTTCATTTCTGCTTTTTCAGCTGTCCACTTCATTAAAGACTGCAATTCATTAACTGTAGCAATCACATAGTCCATTCCAACTCCCAATTTACAGTTGCATTGCAAAACGCTATCCAGGTGTTCGGTCAGGCTTGAAAGTTTCTGTTGAAAAGATTTAATAAAAAAAATCATTGACAAAATATGACTAAATACAGTTCAAAGCATCTTAATTATTGGACCTTATTGCACAGGGTGTCCAGAAAAAGACTCCCTGTTTTCAAAAATTAATAAAAAAGAAATGGATAGAGATATTAACACAATTCTAGCAGAAAACGAATGAGTCATGTCTAGAATTTGATATGGCACACTTTATTATGTTAGTTATGTTTATTACCTTATTATGTTATTACACTTTATTATGTTCAATTTAACATACAGATGGCGCGGCAATACCGTGTGTTGGCTGTATGAAAGAACTAGGCATGCGTATATACTGAAAAGAAGGACACGTGGTCAAAAATATTCAGTAGCTTTCAGTTCAGGGACAGCAGCAATAGTTATTGCTTGGAATCCAACACATGGTATTGCAACGCCATCTGTCGGTTAAATTGACCATATTAAAGTTTAATAACATATAATAACGTAATAAACATAACTAACATAATAAAGTGTTCCATATCAAATTCCAGACATGACTCATTCGTTTTCTGCAATAATTGTGTTAATATCTCTATCCATTTCTTTTTTATTAATTTTTGAAAACAGGGAGTCCTTTTCTGGACACCCTGTATATATGCACTTTAAAAGGTTTTCATAAAAAATACATAATAGTGTAGTGGTATTACTTTACCACAGTGACCAAACTTCAATCATACTCATTTAAATTAACAGTCTATCGTTTATTAAAGGGTCAGTATTAAGGAAATAGTCAATTTGCATGATATTAAGAAAATGGTCAATTTGCATCCTGACAGAGGTTTTGATATAATTTTTTTAAAAATTGTCTCTTAAACTATTTTTCTTACATATTATGAATCTTTTTATGAAAATATTCATGAAATACTCGAAAAGACGCAAAACATGCATGCCTTCAGTTTACATTTCAGATCGGTAACATCAACTTTCGAAACGTGTTCCCGGCTAAAAATTTAGTTTCCTGAAAAGATCTACACCATTAAATCGCCCCAGTACACTATTAACACAGTTCCATGCTTGCAACTTCATAAATTTCCGGTGGAAAAAAGGTAAGAATTTTTTGTTAAATTTTTTAAACGCGCCCTTCTGTGTAGCTCAAATCGGTAACGCACTCTAAAATAATAGAGATATATACTATAATTCATAAATTTCCGGTGGAAAAAAGGTAAGAATTTTTTGTTAAATTTTTTAAACGCGCCCTTCTGTGTAATATCAAATTATAGTTTTTGACGACGTAAATAAGCCAGGGTAGTTTCCAGTTTGACAATCCGAGAAAGAGTAAAAAACAAGTAATATTCCTGTTTCTTAGTCAGATTGTTAAAAGTCATATTCGTAGGGTAGGGGTAGGGTAGGTACACATATATTCCGGTTTGTGTGCTTGATCAGTGACCCGCTTATAAGCCCTCGTCAAGTAAGACAGACACAGAAATAATTTTTACTGTCACAGAGAAAGGAAGTACACCCAAAGAGAAGGCGGGAATCGAACCCGCACCCGTTACAGTGCGCAGACTGCTAGCGTAATGGTCCAAACCACTCGGCCATCCGGGCCCCGTCATATTGGTAATGTTTAGAGGAATTCCATTACCGATATTTCCGTTACCGATATTTCGTAAACATGTGATTAAGACGTTACATCATAGTTTCGCTATATTTTGAAGTTTTTTAATAGATGATTAATATTATAATTCAAATCAAAAATGTTTTTAAATTTGTACTTTTCATAATATGTCTTAAAACCACCTAAAAATGGACTAGATAACCTTAAGTTTCAAAACTACCCCAACCCCTCGTTAACAAGCGGTTAAGGTTTTTTTTTAAAAATTGGAGCTTAAATAATTTTAAAATTGGACAAATCAATTAAAAGAACAATTTACCGTTTGAGTTTCTTCCAACTGTAATCTGTAGTTTTTTGACTCCATCTTAATTGATATTATATTGTTTTTATCTTCAATGTCACTCAATTCATGCTACAAAAAATTATTAAATTATCAGAACATTTCAGGTTTATTTGAATTTGTACTAAATATAAACTGATAAACAACACATTCGTTTTATTGTATTAAATGACAATTCAAGTTTAAAAATTTATAAGAGAGACATAATCATAAGTAATTATTTTACTTCTTTAAGTAAAATAATAATTTAGTTCATCACAACTTTCTCTCAGTTTAAAATAGATAAAAATGTTGAACTTTCCGGTCAGAGCTATATAAAACTACAGAAGCATTAGTTAAACAATGAAATATTGGTTGACTAAAACAAGGAATCAGTGAAATAATATTGGATTATAATATAGCAATGGAAAATAATCGAAGAAACATTTTAGAAGAATACACATATATTTAGTATATAATGGCCACAGCATCGCTACATAAATAAGACTTTTAAAAATAATATTACTAAATTCATAAAATACTCTTTTAATTGATCCGTTATTCTTCATGAAATATAACAATATTTCTAAATTATTCATCCTCACACAAAATTCCGTTTCTCCATGAGGTTTTTTTTTTAAATTTCTGACCTCAGGTATCTCATTATGCTGAAATTTTAAATCGATAATTAATTTTAATCACTTTGAATATTCGTTTAGTAAATTAAGTACTATAAAAGTATATTGTTATTATGTAGTCCCCTTTTTCATGGAATTCATTTTTTTAGGAATAGGCAAATTTAATTTCTTCTTCCAAATGAGAAATCATTCTATTTCGCTGGCATCAATTTAAAAAAAAAACGTTTTAATATGGCACATTAAGGGGACTCAAAATCGAAGGAAATGACAATTTTTTTACTGTCTTAACCCTCTAGTGTGTTTTCTCAAAGTTTCAAAACAACTAAAAAAACATTTTTTTAACATAAAAAGCTCTTTTGTATTAACTTTTCATTGAATGTTTAACTACCATTTAGTTCTCTAAATTGATTGTACGCAGTTTTTAATATTTGGAAACATATCCGTACTTAAAATGCTAAAACTCCAAAAATGTTTGATAGAAAACGATAATTTTTTTTAATGTACAAAAGAGTCAATTGAATAGAATTAAGTATGGAAAAGGTAAAATATTTGATAGATTTTTTAAGCAAATTAAAAAATTTAAATTCGTATTTTTTTTCGATGTTTACTCACTAAAATATTTTTTATTCCAAAACAATGTGTCGCTTCAAATATTCGATTCCTTAAGTTATAAGGAATAATTCAGCAATGTTTACAAAAAAATTGACGTAAAACAATTTAATTTGAAGTAAAAAAAAGTTTTTCAATTATGCCTAAATTTTTTTTTAAATAACTTTAAATATTTAATTTTTATAATGTTTTTATACATAAAAAAATTTATGGAAACCTCAATTTTAAGAAAAAAACGTTTTGGATACCGAGTCTCCTTAAATTGAATTCTGATAATTTATTTAAAAAATTCTCCATCGTGGATGTCCGTGATATAAAAACGCCTAAGTCTCATATCTTGACAAATCTCTTACTCAGCAAACTTTGATTAATGCTTACTTCCTAACTTAGACTACCCATCGTGTAAAACCGGTGCGTGTACTGATAGTACCTTAACGACTCTCCTACACATCTTTAATAAAATGCACTGAAAAAACAAGTTGGCACAACTCTTTGAAAACAAACGCCGTGTTCCAAGTTTTAATTAGTTGCTTCTAACTTTTTTTTTACTTCAGTTTCCCTTTCTTCCAGACGCTTCCAAAGCATTAGATGAAGCATCCACAGGTGAAAGCAACAACGAAATTAGTGCTCATCCATGACATACATGACAGTTGGATGTCACCCGGTGACCAAGTTTTTGTCATAGGTGGTTGGAGCAATATTATAGTCAGTTACATTTACTATTCATCCGTGCAGTTATTGGATCATTGAATTTTCACTAGCGAACTTGGTGGAAGGATGAGCCACTGACATTTACTTAATATAGATTATAATATTATGTGGATATTTTTATGAAATAAGTAAAATAATAAGTATTTTTTTATAAATAAGAAATAATTAAGAAAGAGGCATAGAATATGGATAGATTAATTAAACAGAATTAATTAAACAAAATATTAATTCCTTAATTACAATTACTTCATAACTAAAGACATTGCTGCCATGGTCAGTTATCTGCAGTATCTATACTAATTACTTAAACTATTGTTGCAAACATTCAATAACTCTAACCTGTAAGAATGCATACTGAAAGACTGCGAAAATGGTCCAATTTATCGTTGTGGTTACAGCAAGTTTAGCAACCCACGGCAGAGTTAATAATTAAGTTTATTTTTATTAACCTTCCGAACACGGATTGAAAATTGGCAAATATGTATGGTTGTTTTCACTGATTTTTTTTTCAAATAACATATTTGCTTAAGGGGACACGGTACCACTTTCAATTTTTTTTTTAATTTTGTCATATTTACTATAAAATTGGAGTTTTATTAGTTCAACCTATATTTAAAAACAATATATGACAAAAAAATAAAAACTATCTTTATTTTTAAGTTATTAAAAAGAAATTAATTTTTTTGAACTTTTTAAAATGCTAAGGCTTTTTAAATACAAATACTTTAACTCAATTTTTTTCCTCATGTACTTTAAACTGTTTTACATAAGAATTGGTATCCAAATTTGATTTATCTTCAGTAGTTGTTTCATAAAAAATATTTATCTAGAAAAAAATTATTTTTTTTAGCATATTTGGAAAATTTCGACTTTAGTATTTTTTATAAAAAAAATATTATTTTTGAAAACAATTTTGATACCAATTCTTAATGTCAACATATTTGACATACTGCATACAAAATTCCTTAGACTTAGCGTTTTGAAAACCTTGTCATCAAGGAAAAATGAACACCGAGAAAAACACGTTTAAAATTTTCATTCGTTTGCATTTTTATCCTACCTTTCCGCATAAAAAGTGGAATAACTTTTTTTAAAATATAGCTACACTTTTGAAACTTGGCGGGCTTATTAAAAAGATTCCGAACTTTAATTTTAGCAAATAAAAAAAATTTCGCAATTTTTGCCGTGTTTGAGGTACTGTGTCTCCTTAAAAATTCCGTAATCGGTTTATTTTCGAAAATATGATATTAAAAACATTTTCAAATGAAAAATCTAGAATATGATCAAAAATTTATCAATTATAAAATTTTTAAATTTAAGTTTATCGTAAGAAAGGCTGATTAAAAAAAAATACGAAAAAAGCCGGGTCTAACGTTCGGAGGGTAACTTTTTTATTAATAAAGTATAATACGAAAAATGTAACTAATATGAATATGTATGATACATTGACTTTCTCCACAATTTTATAGATTATTATATTATTTTGACTACGATTGTAAACTTTTCTCTTTTTTTATTTTAATTTTTTTTATTACACTTTGAACCAAAAAAAAAAACAAGCATCACTAGGCGGCGCTGCACAGTGCACAGTTAGGAATCATCTGGGTTTCGTTGGATTTATGCGAAAATGGGGCAACTATTTGTAATTATGATAAAGGGTCGTTTGCTTAGATGAAGGCAAATGGCAATAGTTTGTTTTAAAAATTAAAATTTCCATTCGTTTTAATTTTATCGGCTCTGTGGCTGTGAGGTATTACGTGCCCTCTTCATAAGCCTCGAGTCCCAGATGAGTCGGTAGATTTTCAGAATGAGAAAATCGTCGGCACACATGTCATATGATTTTGTGTCAAGTAAAAGATCTCTTGAATATCTATTTGGCTTGGGTTCTCTCGGCCAAATTAAAACTCGACGCACTTTTACATCCATACAAAGAGCAGATTTATTATAATATGAGTGTTAAATTTAGTATCAAGAGTCACCAAGATGGTTCCACAAAAAGTGGCTCTCAGTTATGGGGAATGTGCGGGTCTGCAAAAGGCTTGATCCTCCAAAAACACAGCCCCGTTTTAAAAATAATAATTTTTATTTCTGATTATAGAAATAGGTAAAAATAATTTTATTTTACTGAATTTTAAGTAGGTAATAATGTCAAAGTGTAGGTAGGAAAAGTTAAATATGAGAAAATAGAGAAGAGATCTAAAAGTCAGATATCAAAAGTCGTCAATGTGATAGGAACAAACAAAACGCACTCTCAAGATTTCCATACGAAACACTTTATATTTGTCTTTAAAAAATGGTAATTAAAAATTTAACAAATGATCCTTTGTAGAGTTGTATATTGCATAAGTTGTTAGAGAAGTGGAGGTAGTCACAAGAGAAGTGAAATTGTACTAATAGCCACACGATTGCAATATTTAATTTATAAAAAAATTACAATTGCATGTCGAAGGCCAGACTTTCCCCTAAACTGTTTCTCTGCCTGTCCATTAAACGTTAATTTTTTTCTTCTCAAAATGAGTAAGAAAATTGTATCAACTATAATCTTTATTCTATATAAAATATACAACTATAATTTAAATAAAAGAATTGAATTTTAAAAAATCTGAACTGATCGCTGAAAGTTCCACTTAGCTAGATCACATTATTCCTACAATCATAAGGTTATTTAAAATTTGGTTCCGTCATCATAAGGCATTGGATTACGGCACGCAAACACGCGAATTTTGTACCTAAGTTGACAGTTTAAATATGTATATATCCTAACCTGGCTTATGCAAACGTAGTAGTTAATTATAAATTCTCAATGTAAATAAATTTTATAAATCTTACAAACTCTTTGACACATTGCAATGTTTATAATAAATGTTTTTGCACTAAAAATCATGAGAAGGTTAATCATGAGAAGGTTATGCATTTTTTACAGTGTTATCTAGCTGAAAATTGTAAAAGCTGTATACTTACGTTTATAATTTTTTGAGAGAAATTATTGCAGTCTAAACATTTGTTGAGGATATTTTTTTCCAATGCCACTCTATTTAGATCTTCGGTGCATACGCCTTTATCAACGGAATCTTTTTCATCACGTACCTACAAAAAACATAATAAATAATGTTAAATATAATAAAACAACAATCTGATAGAAAATAATTGCGATAATAGGTACGTAATTTTAAATAATAAAATTTTATTAGTTTTTTATGCAACATTTTATAAATAAAAATGAAAAAAGTAAATACTATTTTAGAAAAAAAAGTTAAAAAATAAAGAAATGAATCTCCAATGATCTACATCATACATATTGATTTATTTGAAGAAAATTAATAATCTCAAAAATAAATTTTGAATTATTTTAATATGATGAAAATAAATGTTACTGTAAAGTAATATATATATCCATTTAAGCCCCGTCAGATGGCGCTGATTTAAGTTTATGAGACTACATTTTAAGAGTTTAATCGAAAAGCTGCCTTAAACAGCATCAATGCCCGCAACTGCTTAAAAACCACGTCATTTTTTATACAAATAATGACTGATACAAGTCAGCTGCTTCGGTATCGATATTTTTGAAAAGTTTGAACATTCTCTTTTATACTAGCATGATCGTGATAGCTCGGTCGGAAAGGGTTATAAAAGTTTTAATCAAACTTTGATGATTGAACTGCTCTAGAAAGACTATTCATAAACACCTGAAAGTTAAATCTATTTTACAGACATAAATAAATTCTTCCAATACCAGTGTATGTCTGGGGTCTGGTGGCTTGTCGTCAAGAAGGTGATGGCTGTAGCGGTTATTATAGTAAAATATTTCACCGTATTTTTAGTATTTTATTGTACTATTTATCAGGTTTTTGCTTCCAAAACCTGTAAAATGGTTCAACCGAATACTGAAAATATGGTGAAACATCTCACCACACAGTCGTTGTGCAGATACTAGAACCATTATTATGGTGAAACCAAGCACGAAATTTGTATCATTGTACGCTTATTTTATTTGAAAGAAGATATTTTTTTAATCAGTTGCAAGAGTTACCCTTTAAGCAAAATATATTTAAGAATAAATCTTATTGTAGTATTTTACGTTTGGGCTAAAGTTGCCCCGGAATACGGTGATAAATAAACAATTTGAAACAATGTGCATTAACTAATGATAAAATAGTTTTTAAGTTGTTTACGTCAACAACTTAACTAAAATTTCGTTTCATTAAAATCTATTCTGATTGAAATATGAAGCTTAAGAAATTAAGATTATTTTCTAGAGGCCTTTTTATTTCAGATAAATATACTTTATTCTTTTTCAGTTTACAAAATAGCCCGAACAAATAATATCTGCAATTTCAACTATTGCAACCAGAGTCAATACTTACTTAATAACTGTACATTTGTTTTTAATGAATAGGTATATACATAAATTAAAATATTTTACCAAAACAATATATTTTCGCTTAACATTCATAAGCAAATTCCGATATTCTTATCATGAATACCTTTTACTTTTACAGTTGTTTAATAATTCGACGGAATAGTCGTAACAAAAATATATAAAATATTCAAAATGGAAACATAATTTTCTACTAATCTTTCTAAAACACACGTTTTCTCTTTAAAACCAATTAATCAAACACCAAAATAACAAACATCACGTAAAATATGATTTATGTTTACCAACTAAAAGCGACACTTACCCGTGTTTACACGTTTGCCATTGCAAAGCTGTTCGAGACATAACAGAATGACACTGTGTACCTATATGTCAAGGAGGGAGCGAATCGGAGAATCCTCAGCCCTAACAACTTCGGATCGGGAACTATTTTTACGCTGCCTCCACCTAAATTTAGTTATTCCCCGACAAGGGGATCAGCCAAATATTCTCCCATCATAAAGACACAGTTTAATATGTATTGATATAACCAAACGTAATGAATTCGAATTGTCTGCGAAAGGATTTCAAATTATATTAACGGTATATATTCGATTTTATATTAACAATAAATACTTTGTTGGCGATGTATTCAACTAAAATTGACGATAAATAAAAATTAAAAATAATTTTGTGTTAGGGTTACATTAGCGATGGATTTAAATTGAATTAAAGACAGATCCAAGGTCCATTAATGGTATAGTCAATTTCATGAACGGTTAATTAAAAATTAATTAACAATTGCTTTGACGAAAAATTTCGTATCACAAAGCAATATCTAAATTTTATTTAATAATTTTCAAATTACATTTTTATTAAATAAAATTGGTTAATGTAATTCGAATATGTTAAGCATTTATTTAAATTCAATTAAAGACTCATAAGCAGTTAATTAAAAAAGACGTAATTCCATTCTCTTAAATTTATTAAGCTGTAGAATAACTGCAAATAACTGAAATTCAAATCAAATGCGAACTTAAATTTTTATTAGTTAAAAGAGAGTTATATGGCCAAAAGAAAATAAATTGTGTGCAATAAAATGCAAAAAAAAACTTATACTAGGGTGATTGTTAGGCGGTAGCAAAAAGTGGCTATTATAAAATTATCTATCATTGAATAATTTACAACTTTAAATATAATATAATATAATATTTTTAACTTTTAGAATTGGGGACTTAACTTTTTCGGCTAGTTTTGGCTAACTTATTGTTTTTATAACAAGATATTAGATAATCATTCATATAATATAGTTTTGTTTCTATTCATTTACGTTATTAAAGGGTAATTTTTGTATTACAAAGTACCATACCTCTATTTTATTTTCCAATTCTAAAAGACAAAATTCAAGGAGTTCGCAACGTTCGTTGGAGTCTTCTAGTTTCTTCTGTAAGTCTATGGTCTAAAAAAAAATAATTAAACACACAAATGTAATGGTTATATTGAGAAAATAAAATAAATTATTATGCATGCTGTAATTATTTGACAACAATTATGTGAAATAGTAAAAACTTTAAGAATGGCAAAAAAATAAAACATTAAAATTTTGGGTCGAAAGGTGAATATTTCATTGATATAATTTATATTTATCGGTATAGGGGTGACCAATATCAATCTTAAAAAAATGTAAACTGAAAAGTTATTGTAAAAATATACAAGAGGGAAAAAATTCTGTTGAATATGTCGAAACAGAAGAAAAAATCCTATTAACAATTAAACTTAAGGTGTTTTTTTATTAAAACTGAAAAAATTCCTTATATAATCGATAAATGTAAATTACCTTTGATTTCAAATGCGCTATCATAGCTTCTAATTTATTTTTCTCACATATCCAATTAAAATCGTTCTGAAACAAATAAAGATCATAAATGAGTTCATTGTGTGAGGAAAATAAAGTTTTTCTTTAATTTGGTTTTTTTTATCTATAGTGAAATTTTTTATAAATATTTTTTAATAAATTATATGCACTCATGAATCACATATGTAACAACAAAGCAGTCATTTGAATATTTAAAACAATAATTCTACAGATAAAAAAAATGGCACAGCATTTCATTTGCACTATTTTCAGTGGTTAAATATGGAACGAAAATTGAAATAATATGTTTGTAATACTAGATTAATAGACTTAAAGTTATAACAATTGAGGAGTTGGAGGCATTTTTTACAATTTCAATTTTCCAAGAACTTAATTGTAATTTTAACATAAGCTGTCCATATTTTCGTAGACCAAAATTTTAACGTCTAATAAACTTACGTAGGATAAACAACACTTGTGGTGGCGAAGAATGAATAAAAAATATAATTTTAACCTATTAAATACACATATCTAGCATTTGATTAAAAAAAAACTCAAAAGCTGAGTACATTATTCGAAAAAAGTTCGAAAAGTTCATAATTTATTATTTAATAATAATAATAATAATAATAATAATAATAATAATTTTATTGCACACAAAAATAACAGACATTAATTTGAGGGAAAAACAAATACAAAAGTAATAATAAAGTAGACAGAACACCAAGGGTCACAAGGACCATATTGGCGAACATAAAAAAGTATATCCCTTTAAGACCGGCGATCAGATGGCGCTGATTTAAGTTTATGAGACTAAATTTTAGAGTTTTATCGAAAAAATGCCTTAAACAGCATCAATGCCAGCAACTCCTTAAAAACAAAGTCTTTTTTTATACAAATAACGTATGCAACGGGTCAGCTGCTTCGGTATCGATATTTTTGAAAAGCTTGAACATTCTCTTTTATACCCGCATGATCGTGGTAGCTCGGTCTTAGAGAAATATGATGTAAATTTACAAACACAAAAAAAAGAACAAATATTAAATCACAAGTAAAAAATATTATTATGGCAACAGAAGTGTCGGGGGTATATTTAGGATGGTTAGTCAATACAAATGAGTTACTGTACAGTTATTTTATTTCAATAATTGATGTATGCACATAATCAAAAATAGTTCTCGATATCTGGAATATCAAACAAAAGATTTTTTTAATTGGTTTTTGAAGGAAGTAAGATTATTTAAAGATTGTATTTCAAGCGGAAGACAATTAAAAAACTTTGGTGCAAGATAAATAAAATTTTTACAGAACATGTTCTTTTTAGGTTTAGGAATGATGTAAATATTATTAAGTCTTCTTGGGTTCATACATATCCGCTTATTGCACACATCAGGATTATTAAAAATATATAAAACTAAACTACTCGGCGCAACAGCCAATTACTGGGTCAATACATGCCGTGCCCATTTCAGCTCGTGACCTAGGTCTCTGGGGTGCTAGGCATATGTCGTCAGCCTCTCGCGGAACCCCCAGTGTTTAGTTCCCAAGCATGTTTGGTATCCATTTTATCGACATACAGGATGAAAGGATGGGTCAACCTCGCCCAATCCGGGATTCGATCCCCGGACCTGTAGCGTGGCAATGCGAAGCACTACCACTAAGCCACTGGGCTTATTAATATTTATAAACAAACTTTAAATAAATAATTGTAGCTAATAGGTAGAATATTTAACAATTTATAATTTTCAATGTTTATGCTCACATTTGACTTTAACAAAAATTTAACAAATTTATTTGTATGTTTATAATTCTTTTGATGTTTGTTACATAATCCCCTCCCCAGGCAAGAATTCCAGAATTAAACAAAGGATGAACAAAAGCATTGTAAAGTAATGGCATAAAATCATGGTTTATTTTATTTCTCAAATAATAAAATTGTCTTAAAACGAATATTAATTTGTTTGATATGTAATTGGCATGTGATTTCCATTTCAGGTTATTGTCTATAAAAACACCGAGATACTTAATGGTATTTACTTGATCGAGGTTATTACAATTACAAGAAAGCAAATCTGAACAAACTCTGTCATGATATTTTAAATTGAGAGGAGTAGTATTGGTGCTATTTTGCAGGCTTAAAAGCTTATATATTTAGTTTTAGAAACATTAATGCTTAAATTATTTTTTAGGAACCAATTTCGGATTTTAAATAGATCTGAATTAATTAGACTGTCTTCATATATAGATGAGGATGAATATAGTAAAACAGTATCGTCTCCGAAGCTAATAATTTTTCCATTTATATCCATATTACAGAAATCATTAATATAAATAAGAAATAACAGGGCCCAACTGAGAACCCTGAAAAACTCCTTTTTTTTATAGGGAGCCTATCACCCAAAATTTCATTTACTCTTAGGGTAGAGTGGGGTAAAATGGGTCACTTTATAAATACCCCAATGTAACTTAATATAGAATTTATTTTTCGGAAACAATTTTTGTAATAATATTTAAATAGGTCTTTGAAACATATTTCATAAGATAAAAGTTTATTTTTATGAATCTGGCAACCAAAAAGAATCCTTTTAGGAGCAGTAAAATGTTGTGAGGAAACCATATGGCTTTCTAACTTCTGAAAAAACTAAGAAAACGCTTCAATCTTACACTGTAATTTATATCATAGAAGTACTTACTGGCAACACCTCAGGCTAATCAGTTAATAAAAATATTGATTTTCCTTTTCATTATTTCAATTTACTTTGGATGGGGTAAAATGGGTCATAGTTAGGCTTAGCTCTTTTGAGGCAAGTTTTGAAAGTTTAAGAGCAGATCATGCTGTGAAGTTCTCTAATGGTGCAGGGGATTGTTTCCTCGTCATAGAAAAGTAGCAGAACATTGAATTGTGTTGACTGAAAGAGTCTCTGATCAGCCGGATGTCTCATCATATTATCAGTTATATTGCATGATCATTTCAGATGATGAAGCCTTTTCATCTTGTTCAACACCAGCCTATATAAAATACATTTGCCACCCTGCCATCTTGTTCAACATCATCTACACCAAGTTCAATATCTACCCTGCTTTCTTGTTGAACACCAGCTATGTCGGATTCTCTTGCAGCGCTTAGTTCAAATTTTTTGAGCCAATATTTTATCTTCTCCATTTAAAGATCTCAAATGTGCTACCCTGACAATTCTGTTACATATGCCATCAAGTCTTACTAATTTAGTGATAGCCAACTCTAAAAAGAAGAGAAAAGAGTTTGACACATAAAGCTGGTGAAGTAATGACGGAAGCTGATGTGATGGAGCGTTTACAAGAAGATGAACTTTAACGAATGGTAAAAAAACCGATAAAATAAAAAATTTGGATTTTCTTTCAAAACCTAAACGAAAGATACCAGAGTCAAAAACAGAGCCACACAAACCCAAGATTGTTGACGATAGCCAACAGCTTTTGGCTGGAAAATGGGTGATAGTTGAATACAAAGGAAAAAAGTCAAAAAAGTTTGTTGGTCAAATTATACTTATTGATGCGGCTGACTTACATGTGAAATATATTAAAAAAATCTAGTATAGGAAACTTTTATGTCTTTCCCGATAAAAAGGACGTGGATATTGTAGAAAAATCAGATTTTGTAAGTATTTCTTGGACAAGCTGTTTTGTAGCAGCAACCGCAAACAATATTATTTTGAAAACTTATCATTGTAATTATGAATTTTTAAATTTCTTTTATGTGTTCTTGACGTAGTCTTCTTATTTAGAGTATTTCCTAATAAATAGTTATTATATAGTCATCATTTTGCATTATGACCCATTTTACCCCATGTGAGACTCATTTTACCCCATGGTGGGGTAAAATGGGTCACAACTTATGGAACTAAGTTCAATCGATTTATAATTTTTTTTAAATTACTTAAGCTGCATAAAAATGTACTGAAGTAATGTAATGTTAAGATGCAATTTAAAAAATCTGAAAAAAATATGGTTTTATGGTCAGAGAACTTTGAAAGTGAAAATAGCTAAAAACGACCCATATTACCCCACCTGACCCTACATATTGAAAACGATTTGCAAAAAAGGACCTGAGTAAACCGAAAAAATTTCCACGAAAACCAATTGAATATAATTTAAACAATAAAAGATCACGATCTACAGTATCAAAAGCTTTTGCAATGTCCAAAAAAATTCCAATCGTAATCTTATTATTATTAATACTATTATATACAAAATTGTTAAAATAAAGCAGGGCTGATTGTGCTTGAAGCAGGGAGAAAACCAAAGTGGTTTTTTGAAAAAAAGTTTTTACTATTTAAGAAAGATAAAAAAATTTCATAAATTATTTTCTCAAAAACTTTAGATAAAATTGGTAGGATCGAAATGGCTTTATAATAAGTAAAATTATTTGGGTATCCCTGCTTAAACACAGGAACAGTAATAGAATTTTTCAAAATAAGGTTAAGGTTAAATAACATTATTATATTAATACTTTTTATAATAATATTTAACCACTTGTCCGCGTTGTTAAACCTTTAACTGATCTTGTTGATTAATTTAAAACCATTTATTGAAAGCAATAATCATAAAACTGAAATCAATTTCTTTCATAAAAATAATTTTTATATAAATACTTTTCAAGAAAAAGGTTAAACATAAACTTTCAAGTTTTATCAGGTTATCAAGTTTTATTAGAATTTGATAAGTCAAAACCTTTTACATTAATGGCTTTAATATGAAAAATAGAATAGATAATGAATCATTTTCTGACATTTGAGTCCTATTCCAACAAAACCAAGAGTGATTAAAATCACGAAAACACGAAAAATAGTTTAACCTTAACCCCCACACCGACCCCCGGGTCCTTACACCGACCAAAGTCTTTTCTCTATGTTAATCCAATGTAAAAAAAAATTAAAAAAATTCTAAGCACAAATATCTCCGGTTGTATAGAATATTTTTACAAGACTTTTAATACATGAAAAAAGGAGATGACTTAAAAGTGCCTATAACAGCACTTTTGAAATTGTTTTTAAATATTTTGTTGTAAAATTATATTTTGAAAATTTTAAAAATATTCGAAACCATTTTAAAAGTGGTAAAAGGACGTTCAAGTCAGCTACATTTGACCTATGAAGAAAACAGTCTCTAAAATATTCTATACAGCCAGAGTAATTTGGCTTATTTTTTTACATTTGATTAACATAATAGAGAGAAGATACGTGTTTGGAGACCCGACTACCGCTCCCATTCCCCCTAATAAATGATTCGTGTTAGAACTAGATTCGGTTCAACGAAAATCAGCTATTTATGTTAAAAGTTTTCATAACTTTATTTTATGCTTTAACGTTTATTATCTACAATTGTAACATATTTACTATTAAATGGAAGTACTAAAAACGATCACTGATTGTTCATAAAACTCTTACAATAGGGATTTTAATTCCTGAATTCACTGGAATAAATCAGCCTTGTGTGATGCTATCAGTGTATTGGACTAGAACTGCCTGCAATGAACAATCAATGCTTGCTTCTAAAATAAAAGTTTTTACTCTACATGTTCCATTTGCACCTTTTTGCAGCTAATTCTTCTGTTTTGAGAACTTGAATACACTTTCTTTGTGTGATATACTGATAGTCATTACCTATGTTGTTAAAATATCTCATTATTTATAACGAGTCATATGTTTTTCGTTAGTTTTGTGTAAGGCTTTGAACTGTTGAAAATCATTATTTCTTTTTTTTAAAAAATATAGGTATAAATCGTTTTATGTTGAAGAGGAATTGAGCTCGTACAAAACAATTTTATTTTTAAAAGTGAAAAATATTATTAAACACAACGAGTTATTGTTAAACACAACGAGCTTATCCTTTTGTTAAAGAACAGAATCTGGTATCTTATTTTTTTTTAAAGATAAGTTTATAAAGTTTTACTTGAAGTTCATAAACAAGTTCATGAGTTCTTCTTTAAGGTTGAATAAATTCAATTGCCGGTATCGGGTTGTTTTATTTTGTTATTCTATAATGTATACCAGTTTCAAACGTTAAAAATCTCAGTAATGCTATAACTATTTTTTTATCTTCAATACTTTAGCTTGTTATGTCATACATGCTCTACTTCACATATTTTCAATTAATACAAAAAAAATTAATGAGTCGAAAGTTTTCATATCTAAAAATAAAAATTATATATTGTTATTTACTTAAGATTATATTTTTTTTCCGTAAGTATAAATAGAAACAGTTATTAAGTTATTATTAATTTATTTTAAACATTTTCAATTATTTTCGAATACATAAATTTAGTTTCCGTGTGTATGTAAAGAAAATGACAGCAGAATAAATATAAAATTTACAATACAGGACACACATTCATTTTATCATATAAATTACTTTCCTTTTCCCCCAATTCAAAAAGTAGCACGTACTATTTCACAAGTTTTTAATCTATCATGCCACAGGCCCTCAAAAAACTTTTCAAAGTTCATTGAACATAAATCGCAATTTTACTTGTAAATTCCAATGGCTAATGATTACTTTCTTTTCAAATTATAAATTATTTTGCTACAATGGGAATTCTTTATTCGTTTATACAGTCCTTTTTGCAAGAATATACATATATTTTTTTATCTTATTCGTATTTAGCAACCTTATAAACAAACATCTAATTCAAACAATGAAAAAAAGTTATTTCTATATTTATGTCTTTCAAAAACTGTGTTAGCTAGTAAATGTTTATGTTGATTTGTTTTACCTTTGCACTGATTATTTATTGCTTACCTGTGCAATTTAAACATTTATTATATGCTTACTTTAACAGCCTAATAGCTCTCGTACGACGTTAATTAAACTAAGACCAAAATCAGTCTTTGAAGGCCCGATTTGTCATCGTAAGATAACTCCATCAACTATTATCACAATAATTTTTGACATCAAATTTTTTTTAATCGGCTATTTAGTTCTGCGCTTATAAATTAAATTGTCTTAGGATTTTTCTTTGTGTAAATGTTTATTGTGCATGTGTTTTTATTTATTTGTCTGTCTGTCTGTCTGTCCGTCCGTCCGCTCATTCACTCATTCTCTGATTTATTTATTTATTTATTTATTTATTTATTTATTTATTTATTTATTTATTTATTTATTTATTTATTTATTTATTTATTTATTTATTTATTTATTTATTTATAAGAAAGTTGGAATGTTTAAATGCTTTCGATATTTATCTATTTCTCATTCAGTTTAACGAAATTCTAATTATGTAATAAAATCAAATAATTAACTGTATACAAAAATAAAATAAATAAACGTTATCGAACCCTCTTCAAAGAAAAATACGATAACTCTAAAATAAATTTGGTGTCGCCATCTTTTGAATCAAACGTAATACAAAACTTGTTTGACCAAAAATGTGTATATTACTTCGTCTTCTATACAGGAAATGTCATTTAGAAAATAAAAATACAGAAGTCGGAAATAGTTTCTTTTTAAATTCTAATCTATTTTAAACTAATTACAATATTTAATAAAATATCGTACTTTGGGAAATAGTTGAATTTTTCAAGTTGAACTTTATTATTTAACCTATTACTCCAATGTTTAAAAATCATAACCCAAATAATAAAATTCTATTAAACATTTAAAGAAGCGTTTCTTTTTTTATATCATATCATAATAATTTTACTCTTTTCTAAATTTCAGTTTTTCAGTTATTTTATATATTGCTTTTTTTTGTAATACCGTATAATTCAATACTAATTTCGGTAATTTTTTAAAACATAGAAATTTCTAATTTAAAGAAACCTAGATAGATCGTTGGTTGATATAAGTTGATATAAGTGATGAAGTGTCTGTTGCAAAACTCACTTTCTTCAAATTCTGAGTAAGAGATAGGGTTCGTTCTTTGGCGACTTCGTGGTTGAGTTTACGATTACCAGAAGTCCCCAATGAACGTATCGGACCCTATACCTCAGTTATACTTTGGAGAATGGAATTTTTGCAACTAGACTCTACAAATAAAACACACTTACCTTAGATACTGATTCAGTCGTCAAATGCTGGTAAAGAGAGCAAAATGACCTTTCTAGACTTAAATGCTCTTTATAAAGCTGTCGATACATTTTCATTTTAACCTGTTAATAATAAAAGCATTTCGTGATTAATATTTTATTTTCAACTAAAATAGCAAACATAAACAGAATTTTAAACCGTAGTCGGGACTAAGGGAAAAGCCGTGTTTTACATATCGCCACAAAATAAATAACAAAAACAGATTAGTTTCTTTACGAAATGGACAACCTTGTAATTGATTAACCTTTCATCTATGATGTGAAAAGAAAATTAAATTTTACATGTTTTATTCGTTAATTTTTTTTTATATTAAAGCACAAATAAGTCCTATTAATATCGCACAAAAAATCTCTGGGCAGTTGTTGGAATTACATTTTTTTTGCTACTGCCAGATATTGGTTGCATTGGTAAAAAAAATTAAACTGAAGAGCCAAAATAACTGGTATAGGCATACATCTGCAAATAAAGGTGTATAAAACCAATCGAAGTTCGTCGCTATGTTCAGCAGCGTCTATGTGTTGCTATCATGACAGGTTATGAAAATTGAAGGTATTTTGAAAGTATCGGGGGTTCAGAAATGGAATTCCATATCCCTGCATCTCCGAGGTGGAGATGAATTTTGTATTTTAACTTACGACAAATTCACGAGTGTACCGTGAATATCGATAATGCAGTAAACTACGACACAGCTGCGGCTTAAAAAAGATCATGCATCGGATCATGCATTGGAAAATGACCGGATCATCGACGACGGACGAAAATCATTAAACATGATATATTGCGGATACGTGATATATACGGCTCCAGAAGCCCATATAGGTGAATATTCATTAAATGGTTAACAAGTAGACACTTGTACGACATAGAATCGACATAGACATTTATCAAATTTAATGATCAGTTGTCAATGGACCCACCCGGCTTTGCACGATGTTTTTAAGGTCAAAGCTATGTCGTAGATTTGATGTTTTACTGGATCATGGATATTCATAGTACACTCGTGAAATTGTCGTAAGTGAAAATCCAAAATTCATCTCCACGTCGGAGATGCATGGATATGGAATTCCATTTCTCAACCCCCGATACTTTCAAAATCCCTTTAATTTTCATAATCTGCCATGATAGCAGCACATAGACGCTGCTGAACATAGCGACGAACTTCCGATTGGTTTTATACACCTTTATTCGCAGATGTATACCTATACCAGTTATGTTGGCTCCTCAGTGTATACTGGAATAGTTTCCCCGCTTTAGTATTAGACACCAGTTTCCCCCCATTTAAAAAACTGAATTGAAACTTTGATAAAAAAAAATTGCAATAAACAAATTTAAAAAAAAGGGCATGAAATCACCCATTCTTAATCTTCAAAATTAGTTTACTAATACTAATGGTTCTTTTTTTAACTGTATAACTGTTTCATTAAATTTTATCTCGTATTATTCTAATTTTCTTTTTTTTAATAGCATTAACAACAATGGTATAGCTAAGTATGAAATTATATCAATTGGATAGGCAAAAACAATAATTTTTTTTTAATTAGATACGTAAAAAGTCAGGCATATTAAATTGCCTGTGACTTTTATTTTGAGCACTAAATACCTTAATTTCATGTGTTTCATGTGTAATAGATATGCATTCATAACCTTTCTATTAAACGTCTAGCATGACTGATAATGCGTAAAGGTTCACATATGAAAACGAATTACTTCTTTTTCCTCAGATAACTAGCGTTCGATCTAAATTGATCTGAGTGAAGGTTAAAAAAGGAAACATATAATTACTTACAAAGCTGTTTTTTCCAATAATATCTCCTCTCATCTTATTCTTTGTAGTAGCAAACAACGTTTCATTCGCACTAAAACATTCAGCCATTTAGTTTGTATGAACATTTTCTTTCATTAGGGCACGACATCTTCAACCCCTTGTTTTCATTTTCTATACGTCCTTCCATACCTATTCCTCACATTTTTCCACACCTATATTTCATATCCTGGCATGCCTATAAAAGATTTCAGCAATTATTTAATTGTTTAATATGTTTGGTAATAGTATTGAATAACATTTTTTATAAAAAAAAAATTAAGCTAAAAGTACATGACAAATCAATTAAAAATCTTTAGCACAGGGAGCTATTATTTTTTCGAAAATCTACCTCAGTTGTTTCAAAATATTGGAGTCAATCTATTATAATACTTTATTAAAAAACAAAAAAAATGTTAAAAGTAAAGGTTTTATAAGGAAATCCATCTATCACCATATTTATTACTAAAAAAGACTGCTGATATTTGTTATGTAGAAATATCAGATACATCAGAAAATTCGTAATAAAATCTTTATGTTAACTATAGATTTTGTAAAAAAATATATTTTTTTAGCGGTTTCACTAAACATTATTTAACTAAAATTCGTCTGGAAGCAATCAATCTGTCCATCTAAACCACTGTTTCTCTGGGACAGTAACACACAAGAAGTAATACATTTTCTAAACGTGTGATAAAAAACAAAGTTTATGAAAAATTTGGATAAGTTCATCTTTTGCCAGCTCTTCATTCATCATCTAAAATTTAAGTAATTGTAAATAAATTGTAAGGAATGATTTAAAAATACAAAATACATAAAAATCACTGATAATTGTTACATATTAGTCACTGGTAATTGTTCTAAGGTCAATTTCAAAGCATTTCGTCTTTAATAGTGTATACTATATATGTCCTGAATTTAAAATACATTCAATTATTTAAAGCTCAATTATTAAGGCAAAAACCATTACTCTATCTTTTATTGAAGAAATAGAACTAAAGATAATACATTTTATTTGTAGTACACAAAAACACACATTCAAACAATCAATTAATTTCAAAGCTATCATGCAATTCATTAGTAAGCTATTATTACTACATTCTGTTACGCGATGTCCAGATATAAAAGTTGGCAATCTATCCACTTTAAAGTTCAAATATTTTTGCTACACATGTATCAAAAGTCACAATCTTCTTCATGTATCAAAAGCCAAAACAGCCGCTTCGTTTATCAAAAGACATAAGAGTTCAAGTCATTCTTAAAAATTAGCATTCATTCCAATATTACTAATTTTAGCAAGTAAAGATAACAATAGTAGTACCAAAAAAAAACCACTATGCATTAAACTCTCATTCAATTTCAAGGCTATCATGTATTTCATCAAATTAGCTTCCGAAACCCTAACGAAGCGAAACGCCAGACATCAATAGAGCTAATCGTAAAAGTAACAAGGTTACAGAAGGCTCATTTTCTAAAAGATGCTACTCTTTTTCATTACAACACACATCGATATCTCACTATTAATAAACTAAAAAAAAATCACACCCAAGTAAAGTTCGGGTTAGGTCAAAACCAATGGTGAAAGAACTCTAAAGAAATAAAACGATGTTTTGTTTCAACTTGAGTGGGAAATTTACTTTAGACAATTTGTGAATGCAACTGTCTTAGTGAAACAAAGAGGCTACCTACTAAAATTGTTACCTGAAAGGTCTTCTTAACAGATTGTGTTTTGTTAGGTAATCGGGTTTTTTTTCTTTTTATATGGTTTATTAACTCTTAAGATAGCTTCCTGTGATACTGCAGTGTTTCATATCACGCTTTACTTCTTCCGACTCCTATTAGAGTCTTCGTATAGTGTAGTCAATGTTTTCTAAATTTAACTTTATGTAAAAGAAACTTTGTATTCTAAATGTATGTTAATATTTGAGAATATAATAAGCTGTCTGTTAGTTATGATGATGATAATAACTAACCCATAAATAGCAATTTAAAATTTAAATTATAACTTAGCCTTTAAAGGGTTATAAATTTTAAAACACATATTATCGTAATGTACTAAATTTCAATCCATTTGTAACACCCTTTAATCTTTCTAATATATTTATATTTTATAATATTATATTGCTTAGTCGGAGATCGGAGATCGAATTAACATTTCGTAGTCTCGACGCGACGGTCAGAAGACCGGTATAAACAGAATATATTGCTTAGTAAGTAGCATTCTATAAGTTTATAAATACTTTGATTATTATAAAGTGGTGGACTACGTAGTAAAAAAATAAAAAATAGTTTCATTAATATCATCAACCAAGAGACTTGACAAACCTACTATGTAATAATCCTTTATTTAGTTAAACATAAAAAAATTATCTTTGTGAACTAATTAAAAATAACAGTTCATTTCATCAACTTATCTTTTATATTTAATTTGTTTGGCATAAAACAATTGCATAATCATAAATATAAAACTTATGTACCTGAATTTAAAAAATCAGAGTTTAAATTAAAACGAAACACTCAACAAGCAAACTGGCTTAAATTTGGTATTTCATAATGAAAGTTCAAACACTAACTTGTCAAAATATATTTGCATATAGTTTTACATGAACTTAAATACCAAATGAATTTAAGCTAGGAAAAATTAAATCTAAAACTTATGAGCTACTTAACATTTAATTTCTTAGTTCAACTTAATTTATATTTTTCTGCAAGAACCTGAACACAAATTTAGCTCCTTAATTGTAAATGCAAGTTAGAAAAATAAAAATCCTAAAATTGCCAACCTTTTAAATTACATTGTTCCAGAATTCCTCAAAAAGTTCATTAAACTTTACTGAAATTCATAAATGTGCCTCTCTATGGTAAAGTCAACCCGATTAGATATCAAAATATAAAATCATCAATGTAATTGAAAAAGTATAAAGAAATTACAAAAACCATTATTTTATATTTTTTTTAAATTTTAAATGTGGCCCCTTTGTATTTCTGTACTCAATACAAAATCAAAAAACTCATATCTAAAATAAATTATATATATACTCGTTTCAAACATCTGCCTTCCATTTCCAATATTCGTGATTACGTTTTATATTAACTTTTTTATCTATTAAAAATCTATCTCAAATATTAGGACAATATGCCAATTTCAATTTCCCAAAAATATTAAACCAGAGGTTTCTGAACTTTTAAACATACAAAAGGACGACAACCGGTTTAAATAATGATCTATTTTAATAGGATATCGTCTGTTTGGACAGAACCAAGGCGAAAACGTTAGCCCAAATACATACCATATATTAATAAGTATGGAAAGGATTCGACGCACACACCTGCTCTGATATTTAACATTCACCACGCTGGTCAAAGAAAGTAGGCTATTAAAAAACGCGCTTTAAACTTTAAAGAAATTTACACGACTTCAACTTGTTCAAGAAGTCGTTAACAAAAGAAATAAAAGATTTTCAGATTAATCTAATGTCTGGCGTGTGAAAGGCATTGCCTTTTAACCCAACCACTTGCTTAACAATAGTACAGATACACAAAAGGACAATAAAAAACTCATTTGTAATTATTTTAATTTTTAAACAATATTCTGTAGTTTTTAAATTGATGCATTTTCTAACCTTTCATAAAAGTATTCATGTTGCAATTTTTTTTTCCTTTTGCGAAAGTTATGATTATAAAACATTTTCTTCAAACTTTTTTCTAATTGTTTAAATTTACAAAAAATAAAACAACAATAAAAATAACATTATTTTTTAATTAAAATAATTTTTAATAATTTATTAAACTTGTATGTTGCTGAGAAGATTTTCTGATAAAAATTCTTTTAAAAAAATCATTGAAATTTAAGAGAAGAAACAAATCATGCAGAAACATATTTAAAGTATTTAATTTTATGGGGAAGAATAACAACTGAACATTGAAAAATATTATTTCATTTGAATGTATTAGCTTGACAGATTATTCTTTTGTTCTAATAATAAGAACATAATATTTTTTTAAAAACTGCACGGTTTTGAATTCGGATTTTCTTTCTCGACATAATTCGCTTCATGAAAAGAATTCTTCTCGCAACATATTTTCAAAGTAAATCATCCCATTAAATATAGTGCATTGAATAAAAATTAAATAGTTTTTAAAACGACGTATCATTTTGATATTTTGGGAGCAAGATATATCAAATTATTAACCTCAAAACATTAAGAGAAAAACCTTTTTTTTTTAGATTTTTATTTTGCTTGATTATAAACTAAATCTTTAAATATATATTATTTACCCTACATTATATTGGCGTTTTTGAATTCAAATCATATTTCTCTTCCTTTAATACTTTTCATTGGACCTTGTAGAAAATGGAAAAATAATATTTTATTTAAAACCTTACCCTAGTTTTCAATTTTAAACTATTCATCTCACAAGAAAAATCCTCCCATAACATACTTTCCTAACTAAAGTCCATTTGTGGAAACAACGTAACACTTTCAGTTAAATATTCCAAATAAAAAAGCGATTTGATAAAAAGTAATTATCTCGAGATTTATAGTTTTCTCCAGTCTATTAGATATACGCTTGATGCAGCTCTGATGATTGAACCTTTCCCTATCCATGCCTCAATTTCAGGACCTTTCTAGGTTAACAGAGTACTTATAACGAAAACCAAAACATCCGTCGGTTGACCTTGTTTGGTATATTATTACCGCACAAAGTGCTATGAACTGAAATTATCTGACCTCCTTCCCATAAGCAATTCTTGTCATTTCTCTTTTTTTCAGCTTCCAATAATAGTGTGTGTATTAGTTGATAGCCCCTCTATTGAGTGACAAGAAAATTTATCAAAGTCCACCTTAGTATGACAACTGTATTTTTAAAAATGAAAAACAATATTATACTACGGGAAAGTTATTGATAAACGTTTAACCATGGATGACTTTTCATCAAGTTTATATTCTTGAAATTTTGTATGATATTCAAAGAGTGGCTTCAGACCTTTTACTACTATTTGGATGCTTTTCATTTATTGTACATAATTTTTGTAGCAGTCAAACACTTAATACAGTATGCTAAATAATATTTATTAAAATCGATTCTGTCAATAGGCAAGGTAACCATAACTTAAGATGGAACTGAGTTTATAGTACCATTTATAGCTTGAAACAGGCAGAACAAAGACTTGGTAAAATATGGCAAGTGGCATTTTTAGTAAACAAAATAGGTGAGTTAGCCTTACAAAGTGAGAAAGTGCCTTCTTGAAAGTAAACTTTCGATACATTAGTGAAAATAGAGTATGAGAAAGAAAATAGAGTGTGAGAAAAGAAATTTTTGCTCGTCACTCTTCGCATAGCTTCTTATTGCCATGTTAATCCAATTAATATTAGATAGAACTGAACCATATCTAGATTACCAAAATCCTTCAAACGATATAAATTTTAACTGCAATGTCTATCCCGATTAAATAGATCTTAAAGGTTATTAGTTACAAGTTTAAGAAATATTATAAACATATAAAATATGAAAAAATATAAATTATTAGCTTACGAAAATATATAAATTATAAGTTTACGAAAATATAGATCATAAGTGTAAAAAGTCAAAAAGTTTCTATTATTACTTTAAGAAATATTATTAATTTAAGAAATATTATTAATTTAAGAAATATTATTAATTTAAGAACCATTATAAAGTATAATTTTCAGACAAGATTAAATATTATTTTTTCAGAAAAATGGGTTTCACATAAATCTTAAAAAATAAAAGGTAATTATGATTGTAACTTTCTTCTCTTCACCCACGAAATATTAGTGCTATATCACGTTTCTATGAGATAATCGTGTCGACTCGTTCATGACCTCATTACTCACCTGCCCAAATTTCCCCTGCCAAAGACAAGACTTCCAAGTGCCTGTCAACGATCCCATTTTTAGGATTATTAACATCACCCAATTCCATCATTATCTTCCCATTATGTAAAACATGTTTCGTACGCGAACGAGGAAAGCAGACGCATTCGCACCTCGATAGACACTAACGTAATTATTAGACACCGGTTATCAACTTCAGTAGTCCAGTTACCCAGTCACATAGCGGAGTAGAATTAATAAGGATGTAACGGACATTTTTGTCAAAGATTATGGTTTTTTTCATCAATTAAGTTCCCTGTTCAAAATGCCTACAATTGCAACTATTGATCTTAAAGCAAATTGTGGAAAGATTTATAAATCAGGAAACTATGTAATATTTGAATAATGGAGCTATTAAGCACTTAGTTGAGACCAAATATCAGCCGTGAGATTAAGCTTTTCCTACAAGTTAAGCTACATCAAGTATAGATCCGTATGATTTAACGTATGAAAAAGTATTTTCCGTATGAAAAAGCATAAAGAAATATTTTAAAAAAACGGTATAAACCAGAAATTACAAACTCTAGGCATATTTAAAGTCCTACTTCACTGCCTCATCAATCCCTTATCCCATAGCCTACTAAGTTTTTTCGAAAGAATGCCCTAACATCATTGTGCCATTCAAGATATTTCAAACTTCTCTGAACACAATTTTGTTATTAAAGTCTGATCTAGGAAAACACAGACTGTGGGCATAACAAATATTGGGAGCCCCTTTAAAAACTAAATGGCTATTTTAAAAACTAAATGGCCCCAAATCAATCAAGGATTCCAACCGTATGAAACTAGCCCAG
>CM033282.1:2762490-2879990 GCA_019343175.1 Oedothorax gibbosus | reverse complement strand
TATTGTTATTTTGTTATTATGTTTTACTATGATGTTAAAACTACCTATTAAGCCGTGTCACTTAAACCTTATTTTAAATGTGGACAAAAACTTAATGTTTCAATATTTTATCATATCATTTTATAAATAATTACTAAAACTCTGAATGTTGTTTAAACAAATATTTTATTTTTATAAGTATTACAGATTTCTTCCAAAATATTCAAGAAGAGAAAAATTACACCTCTTCAAAGTGTCGAACCGTATATATTATATGTTTCAAAGAAATCTGAATTGTGTGATATAGGTATTTGTATCGTTTAAATTTATAAACAAAGTATGAATCTATTCATAATTGTTCATATATGTTCAAAGAGATATAATGTGTAGAATGTGAGTGATTGCATGCAATATGCTTTCCACTGCAGAGGTACGTGGGTCTTTGAAGAATTCCCTTTACAACTTCATTTTACAACTTTCTTAATACTAGCTTATCTATTATGAACTAAAACGTTCGAACTTTTCAAAAATACCGATACCGAAACAACTGTTTTAGTTTTTGTATAAAAAAACGACGTAGCAAGAGGATCAAGCAGATTTTAAAGGTCTTTCTAAAAACTTTTTCAGGTGTAAATTTATAAGAAATTTTGCTTTCAAACAAATTTTACAATGGCCAAATATTGAAAAAGCTGGCAGAGCTTGTTTATTTTTTCATAGCACATAAAATATTTGTATGTTTACCACTCGTAACCCCAAATTCCACTAAGTTGACGTGTCTTCAGCAAATGTTAAGGGGAAAAGGGTGCACTGGACCGCGGGTCTCCAAAGCAAAGTGCCTCAGTGTTGATCCAATAGAGAAAAATTATTTTCTAAGCCACATTTCACCGTCTGTATGGAATTCCTTTACAAACGGATTTTTTATGTGATAAATGTAGCTGACTTACAGGTCCCGACAATCACACTTTTCGAAATTGGTTCGAATATTTTTTTAATTTTCAATAAATAATTTTACACAAAATAGTCGAAGCAATTTCAAAAAGTGGAATTATAGAGACCTGTAAGTTCTATACATTTATCATTAAAAAAACCGTTTGTAAAAATATTCAATACAGCCGGAGATATGTGGCTTAGAAAATAATTTTCTCCCATTAGATTAACACTGAGGTACTTTGGTTTGGAAACCCGCGGTCCAGCGCGCCCATTCCCCCTTAAACGTGATTTTTTTTCAAAATATAATTGCAAAAAATACTTTGAAATATGCAATTGTTTTAAAAATGCTTTTATGTAAAGAATATACGCGTACGATTTTTTTTCTTGAGTAAAGAGTATATTTCAATTATGTTATTAAAAACTATATAACTGTAAAGGCACCAAAAATCTTACGTAGCTTATCAATGCACACATTTTGTACTTAAGAAAACACAAACCGAAAAAAATAAAATTCAATAAATGTTTTAAACTGAAAATAGCAAATATTTATAATCACAATATTTAAACTCCTCCTCCTCGATGCAACAGCCCTTTAGTGGGCCAAGGCCTGCCGTGCCCATTTCAGCTTTCGTGACCTGGGGGCTCTGAGGTGCTAGGCATATGTCCCGGTAAGGTGGTCAGCCTCACGCGGAACCCTCAGTGTTTAGTTCCCAAGCATGCTTGGTACCCATTTTATCGACCCACTTAAGGGATGAAAGGATGGGTCAACCTCGCCCAATCCGGGATTCGATCCCCGGACCTGCGGCGTGGCAATGCGAAGCACTACCAATAAGCCACTGGGCCTCAATCACAATATTATAAGATCAAAATATTTATACGAAGAAATTATTTATAATACATAAAATTAAACTCGTTTGCTCAGGATAATCATAAAAGGTTAACCGTATAAATATTTAGTTTATTTTGAAAGCCTTTTAGCACGTTCTTACATGTGTGTTTATTTCTTAAAATTTTGACAAATTGATTAGGTTAAGCAACGACGTGAATTTAAATAGACTTTAATGAAAGCGGTATATGATTCTCCGTGCATAGAACGCTTCAATAAGAGCGTGACCTGTTTAGTCTGGCGATATTTTTCAAAACCCAAACAAATATGGCACTAAAAGATGTACTTAAAATGCAGTAGATAAAGGTTAAGAGGAGTTGGATGCATGTGCATGTGCAGGTTATTGAAATTCATGTGTCACATTTTACCTTTCGGAAGATAAAATAACAATATAAATAAACTTTAAAAGTATATAAAGTTAGTTTTTAATTATATTCAATTAGTTACTGCAGTCCAGAGTTCATTGACATAGGATTTTTCTTAAAATTGTGCTTTCATTGGTTTTATGGAAGAATTTTATCGCCATTGATTCACTGATTTATAAAAAAAATTCTTATAAATATTCTTTTTATATTGAATGATTTTGTTTTTTCATTATATCGTTAAGTATTTAAGTTTACAAAATACTTCTAAAAATCTCTTTTTCTCTTATTTAATCTCTCTCTTATTTATATTTTACTTTCAATTAAAATAAGTATCGATAAGTTTAAATTGTTACATTTTAATTAATATCATTATCAGAAAACTTTGGTTATCGAATTTTATATTCATATCTAGTTATTGTCTAAATTGTATAAAACCAATAAAAAAATCGAAACTTTATATTAACTAGAAGGCTATCCATTCTCTAGCAGCAGTTCATTGAACTTCAATCATAACTGACTTTTTCATGTTTTGACAATCAGAAATATTCGCATATGTATCGTAAATGCAATGTACGTGTTATTAAAAATTTTGAGCAATAATTAAAAATTCTAACGTAACCATTACATTTCTTATCAGAACAAAAACTCAACAAACAATTTTGTAAAATAAAAACGTTATAATAATTGTTTTAGTTCAAGAGAAGTAAAAATTGCCGGTACAAATTGTACCCCTCGTTTTAATCTTATTTAAATTACTTTAAAAAGAGTTCAATATTATTTTTAAAAAAAATCATATAAACTTTCAATTATATAGCAAAAGAGGTTGGTAAACTTGCGTAGAAAAATAAGGTCGTTCCCATTTTAAATCATGTTTAATTTTCAATCGATTTTAAATGTTTGGATATGTTTCACAAAAGGAGATATACGAAAGAGGGCAATATCCTGATCAACAATATACAGTGACAAACAATATACATCATGGATCAGATAGCACAAGATCAGATAACGAACCTTTTTTCACACTACAACAATGAAAATCTAACAAAAAGAACTGGCTAGTTTTCATGCAGTAAAAAAGAGCGAAATTAATATTATTACAAATAGTTAACCATATAATATATCCGTTTCATCTTTTCAAGAATATGTAGAATCATATATGAATTATAATTTTATTTATTGCAAATTATATTTATAAAAAATTTCAAGAAAATATTTTTTTAAATATATTGTCACATTATTGAAAACATAACTGAAGAACTAATAAACTTATTTCGTATTTAACAACCTCCTAATAACCAAAGGTTCTGTATTATCTTCACATAAATATTCCTTATAGCTTCTTTAACATCCTATAACATTTATCAAATTAAACTCACTCACATTTTTTTTCAATTAAAAACTCATTTATTCAATAAATTGTGAAAAGCTAAAATAAAATAAAACTTAAATTTTAATAGTGTGCCGTCTCTACTTCTAAACATTTATTATACACTAATAAACATATTATTTTACGAGTCAAAGAACCTACCCTCTAGTGTCTTAGACTACTCGATCAATTACTCTAATGACCCTTCGGTAAAATTCATCTACAACTGATTTCTTGAGTGCTTTACTATCTTCCGAATTCCATTACAGATACGAAAGAGACGTGAAATATATTCTGCGTCTCCAGTACCGGTATCCAACAGAATGTTAATTGTAAAATGACCCACAGGAGGAATAAAAAGCCAAGTAAGTACATCGGGAATATTTTACGACCTAGTTCAAGCTTTGTGTTCAAAACATATTTATTCCGACCTGTTTTACGGTAGTGATAAAATTACGATAAAAAAACCTATAAAATTGTACAATATATCCAATAATATTTATACAGCATGGGAACTTACACAAATATAAAATTCGAATAGTTTAATTTAATGATAGTTTTCCATTATAAATATTTACAATAACATTTATACAGTTTCATGGATTTATATTCAAATAAATCATTTGTCTCCCTAAATGTCTTAATAAATAACTGCGCTACTAAAAAATTAAGATTTAAAATAATGTTTTGTTAGAAATAACAGTCAATAATTGTATACAGAATGCCTGAGTATCAAAATTTCCAGAAGACGAAAAAAAGTTAGTTAAATACATCGACCGTATTTTTAACCATGTCCAGGCTCTTCCCACAAACAGAATTATGTATGTTTATTCTTGCAACAGGTAAGGCTGCAATAAAAACCCAGTCTGTTTAATGTATCAAAATATTTTTTTTTTTCCGAAAGAAAGTGAAATCAACACAAATTCAAATTTCAAAAGGTTAAATACCTTCGAATTTTTTTAATCCGTCATTGATTTCGTCAATAAAAAATATTTAGGAACTAGAATTGTGTATGTTTTGAAACCATAACATGAATATCAAATATTTTTCAAAGAATCCTAAGAGTAGCTAACTGACCCAGGAGGAATGAAAAGCTAAATAAATACATTACGAATATTTTACGACCGAGACTAAAGCTGCGTCCGAAAAACAGCTTAATTCTGACCCGTTTCCTAGTGATAAAGTTTTCTTACAGTTCTTTTTAACTCATTGCACGTGAAAAGTCTGTTGTTATCTTACATTCTATTTGACCTTTGTTGGGGTGAAACTTACGAACCCGGAAGATTTCTATCTCCCAGCAGTCCTCTTAGCCGGAAGGGTAACTAGAATTCCCTCATTTTCAAGATTCAAAGGTACTAATGGTCATTTTTCACCTTCTTCGGCTGGAAGCAACCGGTCGCGATTCCGAATACGCGTAACAATACTGCCTACGTTAGAAATAGCTGTATCCAACGATCGCCGGATTTTTAATGAGATGTGTTCAGTGTCCGATTTTTCCATAAGGTCCATCAGGCCTCGGCCTATAGGGCTCCTAAATTTTGTTGACCCTCAAAATTTTAGTCAATTTTATAATTTTTATGCCCCACTTTTTTTTTAGCTTGACTTTGACTTCGACATTGATTCAACGTGATTCGTCTAACCATTGTAACGAGGAAGATGATAGAAAAAACTTCAGCCAAAATTTAATAGATCAGCCAAATAGCACTATCATTAAGAGTTAAACAAGGGTTACATTAATACACTAAATAATACACACATTAGTACACGCACAACATTAAGGGTTACATCAATACAAAATAAACCATCATAAAAGGCCCTAAAAATCTGTTGTGCCTATAGTTTGTGTTTTCCTAGATCCGGCCAAAATTTGTTTAAAAATACAATTTTATGAACGTAATACCGAGTCACAAAATGCATGCAGGTTTTACACTTATTTCTTGTGACTTATAATTCTCTTAGGAAATTACCTTAGGAAATAAACTAAGTGACTTGAGTTGAAATTTCATTCTAATAAATTAGCCATTTATATTATTTAATCTGCAAAATAAGGCTTTCTATACAAACCATCACATAGGTAAAGGTTGTTTCAAAACAATTATTATTTTCTATAATAAAAAAAATTTGCATGAAAAATTCTTTATGTTTTTTTGAGTCACTTTTAATGCAATCTCTTTGCTTAGTTTTTTCAAAAGTAACACATTTCGTAAAATCCGTACGCATACAAAACAAAGTTTGTCAAAATATATATACAGTTTTGACAAACCCACGAAAGAGCTTCTAAACCGGCTCGGAACGGGTGATAGTTCGATTGCTTTGTTTATTATTTTATGCTTATAGATATCCATCACAAAAATAATTGTTTTTTAAATAGTGTGTTTTGGCGTTTTAAGGGGAAAAAGCAAATGAAGGGTCTTGTTGCGAAACTCACATTCTTCAAAGTATAGCTAAGATATAGGGCCCGGTTCGCTTATTAGCGACTTCGTCCAATTACATTTACAATTGTCAAAAGTCGACAATGAGCAGTGCGGACCCTATTTCTTATTTATACTTTAGAGAATGTGAGTTTTGCAACTAGACTCTTTAAAGCCACTTAAATTAGAGTATCATGTTTAGTTTTTCTATTGTCTCTGATCGATATAATCTTAACCGTCTACGATACATTTAATAACTACAAATTTAAAAAAAATCAAAGTTTGATTCCTTCTGGTTTTCTTAGAAATTATTTACTAAAACTATGGTTTTTCAAATAATTGGGGAAGAGGTTTAAAATTCAACTTGTTTGTTTTCACAGTAAAATAATTTTACACTTTTGTAATTTTGCTTTTAATAAAAACCATGACAAAAAAAACATAGCTTTGAAGTTTGATTCAAATAATAGTTTCTTAATTTCTAAATTCACTTTTTACATAAATGTCTACAATGAAAAAAAATGCTACAAATGTCTACAATGAAATGAAAAATTCAAAAATTATTAAAAATATTATAAACATCAACATAATCCTAAACTAAACTTCTTGGCTTGTATACCTTTATTAAAACTTGTAAATTATAATTTTGCTTGTAAAATATTGTAAAAAACTTGTAAAATATAATTTTTCAAATTCAAAAATATTACAATAAAACAAGTCTGCTTACAGTGTTTATTATTTTTTTTACTATTTCGTTAGTATACTGGTTAAGTTAAAAATTTAAATCGTGTAAAATACGTTAACAGTTTGGGTTAATTATAGATTTTAAAAAACAATAATTTTTGTTCATCAAGCTGTTATACGCAATTGCATGTAGTAATTAACTACACATAACAAGGTACTTTGGCTAATGTAATGATTTATTATTTCAAAGAAATAAAGTTTCTCGAGCGATTGTTGTGAATGGCAATGGTGATTTAATTCTAAAAAAAATAGCTTCTTATGCTTTTCAAATGAGTATTAAATTTTGTAGTTTTATAAATAATTGAAGTACTTCGAATTTGAATTTTTTTTCTCAAAATTTCAATGTCTTTTCGTTTTGATAAGCTGAATGTTTTGACATATCACACTTTCCTGTTGCATTTGTAGTGTGGGCTATGAAAGTGGATGAAAGACGGACGGACAGACATACTGAACGATTATAATGTTATAAACTAATAATATAATTCATAAAATGATTTTTATGTTATAAACGTAGTGTGGAAGCTAAAAACACAATTAAATCAATCAACCAATCAACTTACACTGCATTCGAATTGTCTTTACACAGCAAATAGCACAGTTTAATAAATATCAATATTTTGCAACGAAGTTCCTAAGATTCACGCAGTATTTTATGTACTATCTATAAAAAACGTTTCTTCAATTTCAAAATCATATTTCCAGCTTCTTTACATAACTGTAACACAACCACTAACGATTCGTAATTTTAAATCGCAGGTGAAGGGCAAATGGAATATGAAATATTAAGATGTATTAAACTCTTCTTATGCATGTGAATTTTACAAAAGGTCATATAAAGAGCTACGGCAACCAAAACCGATTGGATTCTTTTAGTGTTAAAAGCGTGACTGAAGAAGAGAAAAAGTATATAATTAAATCTAAGCATATTATTTTCTCGCTATTTCCAATGATTTCTAAACATTTTCAAATGAATATCTCGTAGGGGAGAGCGGGACTAAACCGTACACTTAAGGGAGATTCGTCGATACATAGCAAATTACAAAGTAAAGGTTATATGAACACAACTAATATATAATTTGATTATTCAGCTACTGATCCTACATAAACATTTTGGAACTATTCCACTTTTTATATATAAAAAGTGGTGATTAAAAAAAGTTACCTTGTACGGTTTAGCCGAACGAGCTATACCGTACGGGTTGTACGGGCTAAACCATACAGTAGAAGGGGCTATACCGTACAGTTTAAAAATCATCTGCTTAGGTAAGTAATGATTGTAATGCAATAGATTACTGTAAAAAAAACTTTTTATTACTTATAAAAGGTCGTAACTAAGAAACTGTATATTACAATTGTAAAATTTTAGAAGATTTTAGAAAGTCTTAGAAATTTAGAAAATTTTAGAAATTTACATAAATATTGTTGCTTTAGAAATTGTTTTCTTGAGTTTATTTCTTGGTTTTACTTTTGAGTCCCAAGTTCACCTGTTTTGAATTTTTTCCTTCAGCTCTTTTACTTCAGCTGAGTCTTCCAGTTGTGCTTCATTTGGGGACTTTGAAAAATTGTTAAGAAGAAATATAAAACTTTAACATTTTGGTAGGCCTACTTTCCTCGTAAGTTACAATCGATGTAGGTATGTTACCATAAAAAACCATTAGGGGATAAACCGTACACTTCTGTACGGTTTAGCCCCTATCTGTATCCCGCGGCAATATATTAAAATAACCTTAAATTCTATCACTTAACCAATCATCGCTAATAACCAAAAGAGAGCTTAAGAGAAGTAGTTTATTCTGAAAAAAGGCCTTAAAATTTAGGCCAAAAAATGGGTGTACGGTTTGGCCCCGCTCTCCCCTAATCTGCAAATGAGAAATTATTTGAACAGGTGAAAAGAACAAATGAAAATTTAAAGTTCCGATGAAAAAAATACCAAATAAAAAACACAATGTAACCTTTCTGTAGTCGTGGTGTATTTTACTTGGAGTTTAAACAGGTTTACGCTTTAAAAAAAATTCTCTCTTAAAATTGTTTGGGAGTCAGAGGTCAAGAGTAAAGCTTCTAAAAAGGAAAATAATTGTTTTATCAAAATATAGCAATAATTATTTTACGATTATAATTTAATGGCAAGTTGGGGGACACATAGTAAAACGGGATAGCATTATTTCAGTTCTTAAAGTCTGCAGAAAAATTTATTATACTTTGATAATATTCTTTGGCTATCTGCTAGTATGCATAAATATAAAACATATCATAGTTTTTAATACATTACTTATTGAACATATTACCTATATAATTTTGCTATAAAAAATTTCATTCAAAAGTTTTTACGCTTTGCCATACTTTTACATATTTTTGCATGATCACTTATGAAAACTATTGTAACACGTTTTACCTAATAAGTGAGGCAAAAGAATACAAATCAAAAAAATTATTTAATTAGAGTTGATATAGAGATGTTTAATTAAAGTGCGTTTCCTTATAAAACGTATTTGCTAATAGATTCAACTCTTTTTTTTTTCATTTACTTGCCTTAAATATTTAGGAAAATCTTAGTTAAACATTAAATATGTCATTCTGCCGTGAGTGTCCCTATTTCATTATCATTTGGCATTTATACGATAACTGAAATTTATACAAAATTGTCAAGCATACTATTTATGTGTGCAGGGCAGTCATATTCAGCAAACCATACTTTTTTTGCCAGAAAATTAAATTTTCTTTCGATATTCAGATTTTAAAATAATTCAAAATTAAACTTATCTAAATCATGCATCCATATGAAGTTTTTATTGTATCACCTCATTAAGGAATTAATATAATTAACACCATAACACAAAAAATATTTTTAGATAATTTTTCTAGTAGGGGAGACCGGGGCTAGTTTTCCCATGGGGTAAGTTTTCCACCAGGCCTTATACAAGAAATGAGCCTTTAGGAGGCGCCAAATGGTTGCTTGGTTTATGAAGCAAACCATTTTATGTCACCCACAAGAATTTTTTCTCAATGGTGTTGTAATATTGTCTTTAGAGCAGTTTTTGTGATTTTTTCAACGTTGAGTGAATTTTCATGCTTACAATCAAACCTAAATCAAACGTATTTTTATTAAACTTACAGTTTTATCATTGCGTATACTAAAAGGTGGTTCCTCTCTCTATGTAACTATACATTCGTTTTCAAAATAATATAAAATTCTACTCGTCAAGGTACTATTAAAGTCAAAATAGGACGACGGGGCATGTTTTCCAAAATTTCACGGGGTAAGATTTCCAACAATGCCTTGTAGAAAAGCGTGCTCCAACCTTTGTAAATTAAGCTTAATATTCCAAAACCCAAATTATATTTATCGTATTAACACGTAATGAAAAGAAGTTTTGCTCGAGATTCAAAATTGTCTGCATAGTAACGAAAAAGGAAGCTGGATGAACTCGTACTATTCTGAAACAATATATGTCACTTTAAAAAGTATCAGGAATGGAGGTAGTTGCCGAAAAGCATCCAGAAACTTAAGTATTACCCATATATCGTTCATAATTACACTGTAAAGTAGTAATGTGTCATGTTGCACCCCCAAAGTTTTTTGTCAATTGGCTTGTTCAAAAAAAAGGGGGGGGGGGAGAGCAATTACACCAAACTTTAGTCAATCAATTTTTTGTAATCTTTAACAGTACTTAGAAAACCTCTAAAAAAGAGCACCAAATTATAGTTACACAAAAGTGGAAGTTTATGTAAGTTTAAAGGGATCCAGATGATAATGACTTTTAATGAAATTTAGTAACAATAGTTATAAACTGGCTTTAAAAAAAACATTCTGTGGGTATACTCTTTTGAGCTATTTTAGTTTACAATAAATCTGCGTAAAAAATTACAAAATGTTTTTCATATATGTTAAATAGTTTTAAAAAATAGTTGGAAAATTTGCCCCGTCACTTTTTGGCAGTCTTGGAAAATTTACCCCGCCTACGGGGCACGTTTTCCAGCTCAACATGCTTGCATTTAACCACTTGCTGCCAAAAAGTATACTTACTTTTTGGAAAAGTAGTAATGCTAGTTTGTAGATAAGCATGTGAGGAGGACAATGACATCTTGTTTACTTCAAAATAAATAAAAGTAAAAAATATACAATCAAAAAGATGAAAACATGGAAATCTAGCCCCGGTCTCCCCTAAGTCCAAAATTATGTCGTTCAAAAATTATGTCAACAAGAAATATTCAAACTTTATTTAAAAGAAAATGGGGTTATTTCATTAAAATTTTTGAAAAAAACTACGAAGCCAAAAAGATATGTAACTTGAACTTTTAAAAAAATTCATAATAATATTATTATTTGCAAAGAAAAACTAAGAAACTTTTTAAAAATCAAAAGCAATTATTTTAAATCATAGGGAAATATATAAAATATAAAAATTCTAGTAAAATTTTAAAGTTCTTCAATGTTTACATTTTCAAAAAATAAGATTCGTAACTCCTTATCCAAATTATTTCTAAACAATATGTAAAAAATTTCGTTATTCGTTATTAAGTACATTCAAAGCAATCATTATTTTAATTTTAAACATATATATTCTCTTAAAAATAAAAGATAAATTCACAATTTAGTTTATAGGAATTTTTAACAGCAACTTTCTCTATTCAGCGGCAAATATTATCATCAAACTTAAGGCGTGTCCAAATTTTTGTAAAGCTTCATCTTACGTATAACAGTTTTCGCAATATAAACGGTCAATTACAATAATTAATAGTTTCATTTATCTTATCTGTTTACGAAGGACGGACAACTATCGTTTTAGAAATACTATTTATCATCAAATTAAAATTATTTGATAAACTTCAATCATCTATTGTGTAAACACTTTGTGTTGATGTCTATTCATTAATTTTTCTTTCCGTTTAATTCAGAGAAAATAAGAAGGTTATTGGTTCAATAATGGTTTTTAAAATTTATACATTGTTAAGGAAAGTATCAAGTGGATTAATTTACAAATAAAGCTACACTTAATGCACCCAAATTCATTCGCATATAATTCGCATAAGTCATGTCAATCTCTTACAGTTATAACTTTCTAGTAAGTAAAAAACGTTATTTGGAAGGAATTGTAGTTTAAAGATTAAAAAAAAAAAAGATAACATGTGAACGATCAAAAATAAATGCAATGTGTTTTTAAATTTCAATATATATTAAAATATATTTACATTTGAAATTTTTAAATATTAACTTTTTAATAAAGAATAGTATAATAATTTAATTTTTGAAATTATAGTTCATGATTTGATACTTTTTCTTAATTTTGATTTATAACTCCTTATTTGAGTAATAATTTAATTTTAAAAGTATAATAATTTTGTTTTCATATTATTGCTTATCAAAGATTTAGTTATAACTTAAGTTAGCTATTAAAAGATTTATTCATTAACGAAATCAATTAATATGAGTTAAACACAGCTAACGGAACATAATTATTCTCACATTCGAAAACAATATCTTATTTTTTTAAGAGGAAAAGTAAATAGAAAAAGTTACAATATTTCCTTTAAATATAAAAGATTCCCTATATAAATATCATGATTCGTTTTGCACAATAATTATCAATAATAAGGATAAAAACTTTAAAAACATTTTAAGAAAACGAAACTGAAACCTAAAATATCTCCTTCGCTGGAACTCATATATATAAACCAAAAAGAGTATTTTATATAAAATTTCAACAACCAAACTAACTTAAGCCATTTTTTAAAAAAAATTAAATTACCAAAGCAGTGAACTGTAATTCAAAAAGAAACTAGATAGATAAAGGCTATTAACTTACCGCTTGATTCGACCTGCACTTGCTTCGAACTTCTCCGTTTCTGTAACACCTGTTTCCGCGGTTCCATCTCAATGTGGAGTGCCGGTGTTTCCAGTAAGCACCGTTAACACGCGCGAGTGGAGACCATCGCCAAAAATCGCCCAAACTTGATTTCTTTTTTTTTACTTGACATTGTTTGGTGAATACTTGATCGAAATAGGCTATTTCGAAAGTGGAGTGTTGGTAGTTTTAACCTCTGAGAAATGAACTGTGAGTTTGCCACTTTGGAAAATTTCGATATGGAAACATAAATTTATATTTGATGAGATATGAAGTGTAAAACATAATTTTTTACAAAATTTTATATAATTTATTTCTGTAGCGAATATTTTATTTCAACTGCTTATTGAGAGAGGAGTGATATTTTTTTAAATCTAACTAATAATAGTTAATGCAAATATGCATTAAAAACATTAAAGAATTATTTTAAAATATGTATTGCAAATTAAAAAGTGACAGCATTTAAAATTCTTGTATTTTTATCTTATTCAGTGAACTGTTGAATACCGAAACTTTTATGTTTACCAGAACCGAAAAAAATCTGACAAAATGATAGGCTAATAATAGTTTCTTGGTGAACTTTTTTCCATTTAAATTGTAAAAAACGGTCTCTTTAAAAAGAGCATTTATATTTTTTAAAGTAGGGGAAGGTGTTGTACCTCTGAAAATATTGTTCCTTTGACCACCTAGGCTGTGGTGCCCTGTGTAGCAATATTTTATAAAAATTAATCTAATTAGCATATAGTTACTCCACTGGAGGGCTTCTGTAGCCTAGTGTGGATTATTCAAGCCAAAGAGGATTCGTGTAAAATATAAAAACCCATTTCCATCCTAAAAATGTAAGTATTTTTTTCATAAGGTTTTGCCTAATAATATTTTTTGTGTTAAGTTTTTATTGATAGAAATCATTTGACATAGTAGCTATACACCTTAAAACATATTGTGGAGCTTTTGAAAATGGTTGTTCTAACCCTTAAACTGTAGCATGTTTTTTAATTTGTATTGTCATGGTGTTGTACCTCTAAACATGATCAGTTGTTGTTCCTTTGACCAGGTCAAAGGTATAACACTCCTGAGTGAATTTCTCAACATTTTAACTTGGATGTGTTACTGCTACAACTTTAGTAAAAATAGTTAATATTTTTGACTTAAGTTACTCATAAAGAATTAAAAAATTGCATAGAAATCTTTATATGCAATTTTTCCTTGTGCATGTCAAACAGGACTGGACTAAAGATCTCGTATCCTAACTGATACACCTGAAAAGCTAATTATTGAAGCTGATCGAGGGGAAAAAAGCAGCACCCTAAATGCAAGACACCACATACAAACAAACGCGTTCCTAAAAAAGTAAATAAGAAACTTGTTTTTTTTTTCTTCTCAAGCATAGTTCCGAATCCAATAGCTACCGAGAAATTTCTTCAGGAGATAGTGACTTTGATCTGTCAGATGAATGTTGTAAATTAGATGACCATCAACAATTTGAGAAAGATGACTTAGAAAAAGGAAATTTTATTCTTGTTAAAAATCCAAGTAAAAAAAACTATTAAGTATTTTGTCGCAGAGATCTGTGATGTTAGTAAATATCCAGAGTTTCAAATCCGATATTTGAAAAGGCAAATTTTAAGTGGCAAGTTTAGAAGAGAAGATGAAAAATTGTTTGATACTGATATTGAAGACATTGTGGTTAAACTACCAAAACCTATTATTAATATGCATCTGCTCGACAGTCAGAATGTTTGTCATTTGGAGTGGACTTTTCTTTATATATAGTTAAATGAGCAAAAATTAAATTCATAACTCTTAAAACACTGCCATTAACAACATTCTCATTGTGTTTAGATTGTCTTGTATACATTTAACTTGCATTAAATTGCTGCACTTTTTAAAATGATTTTTTTTCATTGCTGTGTTGTCTAATTTCCTGGTCAAAGGTACAACTATATGTTGTACCTTTGACCACAGTTTCATTATTTATTTTTTTAAATTAAATAAAAAATAATAAAAATAAAACTGGTACCATGAAAAAACTATAAATGATAAACCATACGATACAGATTGGAATAAAATAAGAAAATTGAAGTAAGCCTTAATATTCAAGTTAAAAAAATTGAAAATGTGTGAAGTGGTCAAAGGAACAACACCTTCCCCTATTTTTATTTAGTAACAATGCCAATATTTAAATTTAAGTAATATACCCCAATTATATCACCAGAAAGTTTGAAAAAGCAATTTCTTTAAATATATCTGGCCATCGCCATTTTAAAAAGTAGCGGTATATCTGATGTGTTAAGATTATTACAGAAAAATCCCCAGAAGTGCACTGTAAAAAAATGTCAGCTGTTCCGCCAAAAATACCGTATAATTTACAGGGAAAATTGTTTATTTTATACGACATTTTTTTATTTTATAACCAAAGCTGTTCTTTAACAGAACAATTTATGTTTCCCCAAAAAAGAAATAGAACCAGGTGGGGATACTTACCAAAGTACTAACCAAGGAATAAGTAACGGCCGAACCCGGACTCGAACCGCATTATAGATTCTCAGTGCAACGCTCTCCCAACTGAGCTAGTTCGGCACAAGTGATTCAACAAACAGTTAAAATGATTGTTCAGTTGTAGTCTAGTACTCTCTGCGCGGTTAAAACAGGAAAGAAATGTTTTTACTTTTAGAAGCATTTTTTAAAGTAAATAGCTGCAATTTTCTGTAAAATTGCTATTAATAATAATAATAATATTATTATTATTATTATTATTATCATTATCATTATTATTATTATTATTATTATTATTATTATTATTATTATTATTATTATTATTATTATTATTATTATTATTATTATTATTATTATTATTATTATTATTATTATTATCATTATTATCATTATTATCATTATTATCATTATTATCATTATTATTATCATTATTATTATTATTATTATCATTATTATATTATTATTAGTATTATTATTATTATTATTATTTTTATTATTATTATTATTATTATTATTATTACCTAAATTTGTAATATTTAAATTTACCAACATCTTATGTAATATATTTTGATTGTTAAAATCCTTGATATTTGTTACAACTTTGAATTATACCTTAGTTCTAATATTTATTCTAATTACAAAATAGAGTATTTTTATCTCTCTATATTAAAAAAAAAAGTAAGCTCTTTTAAAATGTCCGGAGCCATAACAACATGAAATATTCATCTTAGAACTCCATTCTTTTTCCGGAATGTCGGTCTCTCGATGCGTTTTTTTCCACATTTCCAATTATTTTTTTAATTAAAGGTAAAAATTAGTCTATCTCTCTCTCTCTCTCTGTTAAAGTATAGGCTTTTAAAATGTCCAGAGCCATAACAGCATGAATTATTCATCTTAGAACTCCATTCTTTCTCTGGAATGTGTGTCTCTCTTATACCTCGATACGGTTTTTTTTTTAATTTTCAATTAGTTTTTTAATTAAAAATAAAAATTAGTCTCTCTCTATGTTAAAGTATAGGCTTTTAAAATGTCCGAAGCCATAACAGCATGAAATATTCATCTTAGAACTCCATTCTTTCTCTGGAATGTGTGTCTCCCTTATACCTCGATGCGTTTTTTTTTTCAAATTTCCAATTAGTTTTTTAATTAAAAATTCAAATAAGTCAGCCAAAAACGAATACGAGGTTCTTTTCGGAATAACAGTAAGTAAGACAGTAAAGTAACAGTAAAGTAAGTAAGACAGACACAGAAAGAATTTTTAACTGTCACAGAGAAAGAAATATACACCCAGGGCGAAGGCGGCAATCGAACCCGCACGCGTTACAGCAAAGAATACCAAATATTTGAATATGTTATTTCAATTATAATGCAGGGTGGTGCAAATGAAAGTGGCCCCAGAGCAGATATAGGAATGCTTGGTGAGAAAAACTATTGAATCCGTCTCAAAGCCTTCAAGTCTAAATAAAAGATTATTCAAGCGTGTAATGTCTTCACTTGGCAAACCTGTTTTTGCATGTATTGGTTGGATTGGATTAGCATCACATTAGAGCTACTCATGGACTATTGGTGAGTTCAGATCTTAGTGTGCATTATATAAGGACGGCTCCTTATGCACATTTTGTGTCTTGCAATCAATTTAGAATGTTTTGTAATAACAAAAGCAAAAAGGTCCGATTCTCTAGGATAAATAACGGCCGAAATAATCACTAGTGGGAGCTTTTTTTGATCAGCACTACAAACCTTGTTTATATTTCATTTCAACTAGCTTCTCAAACCATAGCGTAGTTGCCGGCAAATAAGTCGTAAATCGTTTTTTTTAGGGGGGGGGGGGCTTTATATTTAAGCGATCAATACCTTCAGGTAGCAAACCTGTTTTTGCATTGGTTTTTGACTTCGCAACAATACTATCTTATTCTTATCTCTACGACGGGGCCACTTTCATTTGCGCCACCCTGTACAAGTGTACGTATACATTTTTCTTTTGTTTAAAAATTGGGTACTAACTTGGGAGAATAGTGATATATTACAATTAATGTACTTCAAGCAAATGAAGCAAACCTAGATAGAAGCATCACAAATGCATATCACTAAACATACTGAGAAAATTCCGATTGGGATGTCAGTTTACAATGATAGTCTGTGGAAGAAACAAGCGCGAATCTGTGGATGATACGACGAGATTTAAAAGAACAAATAACTTGTTCTCTTTTAGGTAATTTTTGAACGATTTATTATTTTTACTCAATTGATAAATGTAAAGAGACTTGAAAAAAAAAGAAAAATATGTGATTTCTACTGGCAAGATTGTTTATATCGTTATGTTCAAAAAATAGTAATTTTATTCTTTACAACCTTTATACTTTTAATAGATAGTAGGTTATTCTTTCAGATCTTCTTAAAAGAGAGTTTTATAATTTTCATGAATCTGAAAACTCGGGGTATAGAAACTCTATTGGGCATGTTTCATGAGTGGCAGCAGAAATCGAAATGCTATCTGACAATAAATTCTTTCTTGAGCCGATTGGTGAGCCATATACATTGACCCGGCCTACTATAAAAATTGTTTGACTTTCTTATCGACACAACTGCCAAAAGTAGCAAACATTTCCCCTGAAATAGCGATTCATTACGTTCTGAAAAAACTCGTTAAATGGTTAAGACCACATGACTTGGAACCAAGTCACGTGACTTTACTGTAGACGCTTTTACTATAGGTCTTCACCGTACTAAACGCTACTCCAGTAAAGCAGGGAAACTTGTTATTTCTAACTCAAACGCGGGGACTTCGCTCTTTGGATAACCATTTGCATAGCTTCAGTGGCATTTCCAAATGTGTAATCCCATTCATACGCTGTCATTACGTAACCTCACGTTGTCGGGGCCTGATATCCAATTTAGTTTGCCCGTGGGCATAGTAAGCAAGACTTCAATATATTTGTCGTCAAAATGCAATCCAGAAACTTAAGTTTAAATACGTACTTCAACTTCCCGCATCTGGCAGCAAAATGTGTTGTTTTGATTGCGAGCTAACAGCACAAGCCCTTTATGGATTCTGGATCTGTCAGGTGGTTGATTGTTTGTTCCAACATGTTGTCATGATGTTTTTAATTGAAATGATTCTACTTTAAAAACAATGCTGGTATTTTGTTATAAATTGCGTGCATTGCTTATTTATTTAAGCATATTTATTTCATGTTATAATTGCCTCGAAAATATTCATTTGACCGAAGATGATTCAGAAATAAAAAGTGCCTGCAATGAAAGGTTCGTTTTAAATTTTCGGAAATAATAATATATGTTTGCATTTGACATATGTGTGTAAAATTCTTGGTATTCAATATTTCATTTTGTATAATTTGTGCTGGTTGTCTTAGCATTGATTAACTATTTTAAGAGATTGTAGTTTGGCAAAACAAAAGTTACCTTTTTGAAATACTTAATAAATTTGAAGTTTCAAAAACTAAGCCTCATAAATAAGTTTTAAAGGTGTGTAAGGAGGGAGGAGATAAAGAACATAAATAATTCAATAATTGTAAGTAAATAACACTTTTATTGTATTAACACCCATCTTCTTGTAAAAACTGGGGTTAATAATAATCCGATGGTGCTTCTGTCACCAAGCGGAATTCTAGAGGGTGACTTCTTCTGGTCACTGGTCATACAGCATTTTCTGGCATTGTGGGTAGGTGTTATGCGCATGAGAATTTCTTGGGTTAATTTTAATTTGACAAAGCGTTGTCAAAGCAAACCAAAACTGTGAGTTTGGTTTGTTTTGTGAAAAGCAGCGCTAGTATAGCGCTTACAACTAATTCGATGAAGCTAGGGTTAATGCATCGGCATGGAGGAATCTGGCAACGGGAAAACGCACGAGTTTCGCCAAGTTGGCTGGTTTTTGGAAACGCGCCAAGCAGTACCGTAGGATTAAAATTTACCATTACTTGGAATAGTTTTTCATCATTTTGTAGAGTTTCAGTTTGTTCTGCGAGTAGGTTTGGCTATTGAACCTTATTATTATGTACGGTGCATGTTTGATTTCAGAGTTTTTCCTAGGGGGTATTCTCACTCGAAAAACAAATCAAATGGCACCATTCTCTGCAATAGCGGCTGTTTTTTTCACAAACCGTAGGTTTTTTTCAAACGCATGAGTGGATCTATACGTTCTGGACATTTACACCGACACTAGTGTTGTGAAAAGAACGTAGAATGGGATAAAAATATTTCATCGCTTGCTTTAGCATGACACATTGATACAAAAAAATTTAATTTCAGTCCCAACTTTTTATTTTTCATCGTACAAATCTAAAATTTGTGAAATTACTAATTATGCATCCAGAATTGAAATGGTGAAAAGTGGAGGAAAAAATGCTTAAATTTTCCTCAATATATAAAAAGACAAACCTTATAATAAAAAAGATCTATTACAGCTAGATTTTTTTCTATGGAAAAAATAAATCATTTTGCAAGCAAGTACAGAATCAATAAAAGTCATATAAAAAAAGTGCTATAGTTTCTTTTTTACTAAAAGAAAATAATTACTTAATATATATATATAAAAGAAAGTCGTGTTAATTACACTATTTATAACTCAAGAAAGGCTGAACTGATTTGGCTGAAAATTGGTGGGGAGGTAGCTTAGAACCAGGAGAAGGACATAGGATACTTTTTATTCGAACCCAAACGGGTGTAGGAGTGCAAAACGTTAGCCGATTTCCCCATAGGAATAGCATTGTAAGATTAGAATTTATACTTTTTATTTCAATTTAAAGAAATTTCAGAGTGTTCAGCGTGAACAAAAATTAAGAAAAGAAAAAAAAGAGCACATAGGTTTAATTTTCTGGATTGTTAATTGAATATCAGTATTTTATTTGTTGATTTTAAATCTTATGATTTTTTTATGGTGGATCAGATTTCCGCAACTAGATTTTAATTATGATTCCGAATTTAATTCAATTGATGTTTACAAATGGTAAGAAATGAAGATATGGAGGAATATATTTGGCATAAATAAGGAATTTGTAGGTAAAAAGTTTTCCAACCATACAAGAGGATGAATGTCTGTTTTGTTTTCTCGTGTTAAGATGGCATAATGGCCGATTCAATTTTGGCATTGGCGGCTTTTGGCAAAGTTGAAAATTTAACGTCCTAGCTATTCTCAATCTCATCCAGTTGTATGGGTTAGGGTTAGTTTGAATTATCGTCGCATTTAAAGCTACACACGAGGGCAATTGGAAACGGGAATCGTAATTTAGAACCATTGTCAAGTTACGAGCCGACCCGTGAGAAGGTACCCAATGCAACTTTTAAGGGCGACATCGTACGCAGCGTTGGGAATTTGGAGGATATTTAAAGTGCCCTTCCTCTACACAGGGTATTATTCGTCGGAAATTTTTTGGCTGCACGAGCCGTTTATAGGTCGGCAGTTATTTTGGTGATGCCCGGACCTGAACCTGGGACCTACTGCATGCAAAGACGAAGTCTTTACCGGCTGGGTCCCCCAGCCCTGTTGAGTTGTATGAAATATGAAGTGGAATGTTTACCACATTTGGGCAGTTTCGTTTTGCGCTAATCGTGAAATAGAAACAGGCCATTTTATATCATATAGCTATTCTGGCAATTTGAACAGGGGCCTATGGGAAAGCCCTCAAACTCCTGGAAGGGCCTGGATAAAATCAACCCCTCAGATCAGAATGAGAGGAGATTATAATATCCAGATGGAGTGCACCAGTGGAAAGGGGATCAATTGGTATAAAATAAAAGTTTACATAAAAACTAATTAGGGTTATTAAGGGTACACCCGTGCAACGCCGTGTTTATAAAGCTAGTACATAATATATAAATGATAATTTTATAAATAAATAAAAATAGTAATTACTTGTAAACTAAATTTATTATTAATTTATACCAATAATAGTTCATTATTATATTACTGTACGTATTAGATTGATTCCTAAAAATGTTTTTGAAGTATCCCTACTCTATTGTTTCAATAAAATAATCGCAATAAAAGGGTTTCTTATTCTTCAAAAATATTAATAAAATAAAACCTATCTCATCAATAAGTGCTTCAAAATTTCAAAACTACATTTGTCCACCTAATTTTAAGTATTTAAAATCTGCTTTTGTCAAAATAACATTTGGATTAGCTGAAGTTTAGCAATTTATAGATCGCCGGAAAAGGATTGCCGAATTTTTGTGATTTTATGATTACATCAATAGTTTGACAAATTTAGAATAGGTGAAGATTGGTGGTTTCAAGACAATTTTTGGCGAGATCGTTGGAAACCATGATAAAAAAAGCTAGTATTTTTTTTATCGATTTTTTTAGCTTCCAATTTGTTTATTTGAAAAGTTGCACATGATAAATTTGGTTTTTCTCTCAAGTTACAGTCGCTCAAGACACACCAAATGGAAGTTTTCTCATAAACATTTGAGGCATGTGTTAATAAGCTAAAAAACAGTCATAGTTGAGGCAAGTTGAAATTCATGCAATCTTTTCGTGAACGCATGCATTACAAATTGTGGAGTTCTTGTATGCTTTTGTTGTCGGTGTTTGCATAGTGTGAACATACTACTAGATGTTTTCAAAATTTCCGTGAGCTTGTTTTAAAACAAAACTAAACAGTCACCCGAACCCAAACAAAACTGTCCGTACCCAAATAAAAAAAAATTGCATAGTCCCCCAAACAAATGTTTGGGCTTTCAATCGGCCCTACAATACTGCCCAATGTTGGATACTGATGTTTTAGAGAACAGTGAGAACACAAAACTTCTCGGTTACTCAAATGAGTGCATACGGCATTGCCACACCGCCACTGCTAGCCCTTTGTGTGGTAAGTTTGGTTTATTTTGTCAGACAAGCCCTACTATAGCTTTAAAAACCGATTTGGTGGAACTATAGTTAATGTATCCGCATGAATAATTCTGACAATAGAAAAACATGCAAGTTTGGCAGGTCGCCAAGTTGGCGAGTTTTTTAAAACGCACCAAGCAGCACTGTAGGATTAAAATTTACCAAAACTGGATTCTTGTACATTTTATTGGTTTTTTTTTTTACATATTTGATAGGTAGGTATATGTTTAATATCTGAAAAGACTTTGAGCATGGAATTTGTGCAGTCAGTTTGTACTTTTTTTATTTGTATTAGCTAATATTCAATAATTGATTCGAACAGGATTTAGATTTGCCCGTTTTCATGGTTTCTAAATTGGTGAATATATCCAAGATATTGAATAATATTTAAGTTTTTGCATTTTTATGATTGTAAGGCTATTCTGATTTTCAAATTGTTGTGTTACCATGATGTTTTGGTCCCTTTATGAACTGTCAATACTATCAAGTTGTCTGCTATCATTCCCTCCTAAGTTCCAGACCTTATTATGGATGGCAACTTTAACTTAATCTTTCACTTATTGTAACCCCACCCCATTCATCTCGTGGATATGAACTTCGATATTCATTCAATGGTACTCCATTCTTTCTTTTTTTAAAAACTATATTTAATTTAAAGTCCTGAGTGGCAGACCCTGGTGTGTTTCGCGTATCAGGGTCTTTCCTACAATAACCTTAAATTTCAAAAGTTTAGAAATAATAAATTTTTAATTATAATGTACTTTTTTCATTTAGAAATGATTTTAAGATCATATCTTCAAAAATAAAACCAATTAAATTTTTTATATAAATAAATTATTTGAAATACATAACTTAAATTTTGAAATTTGTTGCAATGAAAACAACCATACATTTTAGCCCAAGCCGTTCGGAAGGTTAACCACCTGAGGGATACAAGTATAACCCGCCAAGGAATTTTCAAATTTTTCCGCAACACATATAGATTTTAGAAAATTTTAAATCTTGTAATTTTATTAAATTTTGAAATAGAACTTATTGGGGTTTTTTTTTTAAATCATTAACTACAAAATTAAAATTTAATGCTTTATTTTTTATTTTTCAGAGAGTACATCTTTATAGCTACCATTGATGGAAATCTCACTGCTTTAGACTTTAAATCTGGAAGAAAATGTTGGAGTATTACCTTGGATGCAAAAGGATTCTTGTTATCTAGTGTTGATAAAGTTGAAGTAAATATTGTACCACTTTATTTGATAAATGATAGTCATAATATGTATGAAAATGGTCTACTCTTATATACATTGTGTTTTTAACAGCTTACATATCTTATTTAGGTTTGGGAAAACAATACTAGAGTGTGGATGATCCCTTCTTTGGATGGGGTGTTATTTAAATTTGATAGAGTAAAACTACAACCACTTCCTTTGAATGCAGAATCATTTTTGACTCAATCTGCTATGTTTGATCAGCATTCATTTACAACTGCTGAAAAATTTAAGCTGGTTTATGGTGTCTGCCGCCATACAGGAGAGGTCAGTATTCGTTTCAAGTGTTTTATGATACTTAACCCCAACAATGTAATTTTATGTTTTGAAAGTGTTTGCTTTTCCAGATTTATTACAAGTGCTCAACTGAAAATTGTGAAACTTTTGGACGAGGATCTGTTGAAGATACTTTGATCGTTGAGCAAGTTATTCAAAGTGCTGCTGCTTCAGATTCTTTAACTGCAGAAAATCGGTATTATTTTCATTTTATATTCATAGATTACTTTTTTTTAAACAATTTGTGGTTGTTGATTTCAATATGAATTTAAAGTGGATTTAAGAAAACAGCTGTACCTGTAATCTATAAGCTAAAAAGATTTTGTGACATATATATAGCATGGAATGTATACAATATTGAGTGACTTTGTTTATCAAACATTTTTAATAGTTAAGACCCATTTGAAGTTTGAAAAATAAATAAAAACTATTTTCTAGTGTATGCTGTAAAAAAATTAAAAATTTGACAGAGAAGTAACTAAAAATTTTTCAACTACTTGACACATAAGACACATGCTAAATGTCCTATTTTTTGTATATTTTAAATTCTAGTTAGTTATTTTATTGTTGATGCACTTTTTTTAGTTCAAACATGTTGCTTTACTACCAATACCAACAATTGCTATCACATATCGCACTGTACGCGGAAAAGAGACCTATTGCGAAAAAGACCATACTTCAGGAGAGCCGTTTAAAGTTTTAGTAAAAATTCAAATTATCACAAAATCGTTCCAAATGAACCTAGATCAAAAATATTTGGCAGGGATATCCGTTTTATGAGTACGAAAAAGTATATGGGGTCATATTTTAATTTGCATTTGCTGAGATATTTTCAGATAGGTATTTTTTCCGCGTTCAAATTTGAACGATTTTGTACACGAAAGAAAAACCTATCTGGAAATATCTCAGCAAAGGCAAATTTAAAGTAAAATATGACTATGCATACCTTTTAATACTCATAAAATGGATATCCATGCCAAATATTTTTGATCTAGGTTAATTTGGAACGATTTTGTGATAATTTGAATTTTTACCAAAACTCTGGCTCTTCTGAAGAACGGTACCTACTGAAAAATTTGCTGCTAAAGTCATTCAAAATATTAAGGAAACATACTTATGAAGAATACTCATTTACTAAAAAAAAATTCAAAAAATAATTTTGAAGCATTATTAAAATTTTAAAATCATTTTAAAACTCATGAAAATAGAAAAAAAAAGTTTTAAAGTTTAAAGTAAGTTGTAGGGATGCCTCGTACCTTAAGTCTGAAGTTTAATTCATTGACATTATATCGCAAACTGTCAAGTTGTAGCAATTGAGTTTAGATTTATAGTAAAATACCGACATTGAAAACAATTTAAAACTATTTATTGTTAGCTAAAATATTAACTTGAGAAAAAAATATGTACATATTGACATATCCTTTTGCAATCTATACATAATACATGAATTTTTTTTGTATATATTTTACTAAATACTACAAAATAGAGCTTTTTTAATGGTTTTTTTTAAATGAGGACCGTGATCAATGAGAATTAACAGAAGTGCCCGTGGAATGTGTTTAGCTTTAAAAATGCACAAGAGAAAAATATTGCCTATTTTAGTTATTTTTTTCTTTTCTTACTTTCTATAAAAAACGTAAAATGCAGGACATTCTATATATAACAAACTTGCAATCAGGGAAAAATTAACGTTACAGCATACGAAAAAACTGGGACCTGGTGAAAAAAAAACATAAAATGCGGGAAAGACATAAATTCGGGGGGGGGGGGTAAAATTGGGATTGAACTGTACTATAATGATTAATAAAATAAATTGCTGTAATACTAAAAGAAATTTAAGATAGTGCCAAAACCTGGTCTCCTTCCCCACCTCTTTCAGCCCAATAAAAAGTTAAAGTTACAGCCTTGATTCTGATTTGCCCTCATTTCTCACAGTCCAAACACTTAGAATTGTTGAACTCGGATACCAAATAAATCTATATTCACGATTTTGGTTTAATATTTTTTTGTATTGGCAATTTGCTACCTTTCTGAGATTATTAATGAAAATGTGTCAATGTCCATTGCATCACTCGTTAAGATTGTTAAAATTTTATGTGAATTTTTTTCAGGTGGCATTTTCGAGTTGTTGAACTGAAAATTAAAACAATACCCACCTTAAATACAATCAAGAATGGATCATTCGAGCAGAATGCTTGTGGTGAACATGCTTTGATGATTTATGATAATTTATTTACTTCATATGATGTGCCTACAATGAAAATATCTTTAGCTAATGGATATGCAGGAAGAATAAACCAATCATACGAATTTACTTGGATACATAAGGTATTTTTCCTTTCTAATTTTGTTGAAAATTGTATGATTCGGTATTTTACTGTGTGAAACTCACCGTTTTTTATGGTAGGGTACTTTAACAGTTTTAGAATTTTAAGTTTTTTATTAACTTGGTTAATGTTTAGTGTAAATATTTTTAGTGGATAGGTATTGAAGTTATAAAATTTAAGCTTATCTAATATTTTCTTCCGTATATTAGAAATTAAAATAAATTTTGAAAAATACTAAATTTCCTTTACAGAGTTCAGTTCCCATTGTCGATGTTTGGCACAATTCAAATAATAGAGTGCAGCTTCTGGACCCATTTGCTGATGATAGTAACTTTTTTAGCATTTATTCTGATGATGGAAAACAAGCTGCCTTATTATTTTTAGGTAATTTTGTTTATAGTTTTTGGTTTATATGGTTAACAACTAAAGTTTGATGTAATTATGCTGTGTTTGTTTTTAACTAGTGAATATGGCTCTATTTTAAGCCCTAAAAAGTCTTTTTATTGATAATTGAAGAGCTTAATGGAAGAACATACTCTGCGACAAAAAATCAAAGCAAGAAATCGAGCTTTCATTATACCAATAAAATATTTATTTTGTGCTTAATTTGAGTATATTTCCCTTCATTGGCAAACCTTGTCAATTTTTTTAACTGATTCTTCTTCAAGAGCGCAACCACCCTTTGCAGGCCTTGGCTTGCCTCAAAAGCATACCTTCTCCAGTTACTCCTGTCCATGAGGACTCCTTTCAGGTCATTTTCGGTGTTGTTAAGCCATCGAGTAGGGTGGGGGTGTTACCTCTGGTGCGGGACTCCTCAGGATTCTAGAAGGTGGCAGTTCTTATGAAGCTATCTTCAGGGCCTCTCCAGATATGACTGTGTCATCTTAGTCAGTTGCTTCGGATGATCTGTGGGATTTGAGGCTGCTTATTGATCCTATCAAGTTCAAAGTTGTATCTAGTTCGCCAACATCTTTTCTCTAGTATGACACCACAAATGTTTCTTAGTATCTTTCTTTCGATAGTTTCTAGTGGGCGCTGGATTTCTTAGTTTAAAGTCCAGGTTTCGCTTCCATGCAGCAAGATGGGCAGAATGAGTGTGTAGGCTTATTAACCCATAGTCCACCAAAAGGATCCCCAAGGTGGAAATGAGTTACTTCGGCTTTTTTTATAATACTGTTTTCATTATTAACTAGATTACTGGTAGAAACGCAGTAGTAAATCAGTGTCACCTAGCAAGACTGGATTATTTTGAGGTTGCCCGGGTGCGGTGAAACGTCACACCACTTCCCTCCTAAACAACGAGGTAAGGAACCATGTGCAGGCTGCTCTTTGTTGTGCTGTGTTGAGTTGAGTTGCATGCAGCCTTGTGCGCATTAGCAGTGAGTGAGCACGACCGTGGTTGAGTGAGAGCAATGATTGTACCAAGGTACTTGAATTCCTTAACCTTTTCAAGGTGATTTATCCTCAAAAAGGCATTATAGTTTACAGTGGAGTTTGAAAAGTTCATGAATTTTTGTCTTGTCTTCATTAATGGAAAGGCCAATATTATTAGCAGAGGCCTCAAGTTCTTGAAAGGCTTCTTTAACAGCCCGTTCTGGTCTTCCTATGATATCGATGTTGTCTGTGTATGTGTGTTTAAAGGGATCTGCTCCAAATAGTTCCTCTTCGGTTTAATCCACTGTCTCAAATGCACTTCTCCAATGTTGATTAAAAAGCAGGCAAGCCAAGTCTCCCTGATCCAGGCCTCTATCGGTAATAAAAAGTTTAGATTGATGACTTTGTGAATTTTAATCCAGCATCTCACATTGTTGATTGGGGCATGGCTGAGGCTTATAAGTTTTGTAGGGATTCCAAACTCGTTTATATGCTTGAAGTAGCTTATCCCTTTTGATACAGTCGTAGGCAGCTTTGAGATCTACAAATCGGTGAAAAGCCTTGATGTTGTACTCTTTAGGGTTTTTTTAGGATTTGTCTTAGAGTATGAATTTGTCAATAAATTTAATATTTGGTAGACCTTTGTGGCCTGAATCCACATTGGTAGTTTCCGACCACTTTATCAGAAAAAAGTTGAAGCCTTGTGAAAAGAATGTTGGAAAGTATTATATACGGTATTGAATAGTGTTATACCTCTGTAGTTACAACATTCAAGTTGGTCTGCTTTTTTAAAGATAAAGTAGATGGAGCTTTCTTCCCATTCAATAGGTAGTTTCTCAGTGTACCAGATTTCAATTAGGATTTAGCATCGATAAGTTGTGGTTCTCTGGTTTCAAGAAGCTCAGATGAAATGCAATCAGGACCAGCCCATCTGTTGTTTTTGAGTCTTTTAACCAGTTCCCTTGCTATCCTAATTTAACTTGGGCATGTGTTAAGTTTCCTTATGCCGCTTTTTTCACGATGTATCTGTTATTTTACCTATTCTTTTTCATATTCTTTTTATCATACAGCTTAGTCTTGGTCACATTGGTAGGTTTATTGCAATTGAAGTAACATTCTATTATTTATTAAAAGTTTGTTTTTAGTTAGTTCGAATTACCGTCGCACAAGATATACCCAAAGCTAAATTCTAAAGGGAATAGGAAGAAAGTAATAAATGAAGAAATTATCTTTTTAAAAGATTACTTTTGGAAATGTGATGGGTGGGATTCATTAATATGATACCCAATTGAATTTTGAAAACTTTAGGGTGAAATTTATTAATTTTCTTAGCCATTGGTATCAGATTAATTTTTTTAATAAACTTTTAATGTAAAATTGTTGTATTATTATTCATGCTGTTAAAAAAATCCTACACAAACCACTGGGGTTCCAGAGTACACTTTGCTTGATGTTGCTCGTTAAATCTGTGGTATCTTAAGTCCCAAGGGCGTTAGCGTATGACGTCGATTGGAGTTCCGTTGGGTGCCAGTTCAGGTGTTGACCTCTCATTCGACCACGGTTCTAAATTACAAACCATGTATTGGCTGTGTTAGAATCAATACAATGAAATTAAAATACCTATGTCATATTTGAAGTGCCTCACGCTCTTAGTCAACCAACAAGTCGATTATTTCAGAGTTAAAGCCAGACTCAATAACAAGCTCTTGTTAGCTAATATTTATTTGAACAGTAAAGAAACAGGACTGTGTGACTAAAGAACAGGTCTGCTCAGACAGATAGGAAAAAGGACATAAAACTAATCAATATTATGACAGTTGCCCCAGATTCACACAGGTGAATGCTTCCAAAACTGTCATATGCTGAAAAATTACAAAGAATAATGTATTCATTAAAAAAAAATTGAATACCAATGTCAAGGATACAAGCCAAGGTTAAAATATTTCAGTCCCGTTGGTAATGGTTGCTTATTTATAGTTTCTTTGCTACCTTTATCACATCCATGCATAAAAACACATTCATGCGTCTCGTAATTTTGAACAATGATCAAGGGAATCCAAATGACCAATATCAACACCTTAGCCAGCACCCGATTGTACCTTTTCCTGAGATGGCATGTGACACGTTAGGATTAGATCATAATTAGACTTTTTTTTTAAGGTCTAAGTTGTGGGGTGACATCATATTTGCATTAATGGTTTTCCCATTCAAGTTGATATTAATTTACTATCAACTTGAATGTGAAAACCATTAATGCTAATTTGTTGTTATAGTTTGTTAAAAGTTTATATTAATTTAATATCAACCTTGTTTTACATGTATCATAATCAAAAACGTAAAAGTAGGCCATCAGTCAATTTTCTTAAACATTTTCCAATTTAAATCTTGAATATTTGATGAATTTCCTGTTTAAAAAGTTAAGCAATCGAAGAAAAATTATAAAAATTGCCAACAGGATTTTCAGTCTGGTATTTTTATTTATTGTGTCATCTTTTCTTGTGGTGACAAAAAAAATCTGCATTTTTAAAATTTAAAGGCAAAGTTATTTGGAACTTTTTATAGAATTATAGAAACTAGTTTTAACGAATATAAAAATTTTTATTAATCCTATAATTTAGGATTATACTTACAGTATTTCAATTTGATGAAATTATTTTTTCTACTTTTTGGCTACTATTTTGAAAATTCCAAGCAGCTAAAGCAACCTTATATTGTTTTTCTGCTAGACCTGACTAGATCTGCTTAATTAAGTACCACACCACAATGGGCTTTCTCAAGCAACAATTTGAATAAGCAGTTTGGTTTGCTTAGATTAATGTTGCACTATACCTACCATTTGGTATCTGCTAGTTACAAGTTAATTTTTAGACCAGTTGGCTTTGGCAACTCTACTTGCTTCGCTCGATCATGGCCTCAGGCAATTGGGGCTTGTGGTCTCCTTCTTGCTTCCAAAAACAGCTTGTATCTTTTCGGTGCGTCGATTATGGCCACTTAACACAATAAATCTTTAAAACATTTTATTGTGGCCACTTTGATTAACTTATAATTCCAATCCTGTAATGATTGTGTGTACAGCTATATGTTAAATGCATAACATTACTAATAGCTACATTAAATATTAAAAATTTTAATTTCATTGATTCATTAGTTAAGTTATATATGAATATTCTCTTACCATTTTTAAACTGTTATTTTACTGTTACTAAGAGTAATTCACATGTTACAGGATCCTATAGGAATCAACTATTTGTGAAGCAATCAAAAGTATTGAAGACTAAAGTGGTACAGAATCATGCTTTATCAAAACAAGGTTACTTTGAAGCACATTTCCAAGGTAAATCATTTTATTTCATAAAGTTATTGAACATCCTTGTTGTGCTTTTGTAGGAATTGGTTTTTCTTTTAGAAAATAATGGATTAATGATAATTCCACAATTCCCCCTGAGAGAATTCCAGAATTTCCAATAGTGTGTATGCAGAGATTTTTTGAGATTTCTTAATAAATTTCCAAGGTTTTTTCTTTCAATATCCTCTTGTTCAATTTATTAAAATAAAATTTCAATTTCTTTTTTCTATTCTCGAATATGGGATTGCCCGATTTATCACTAAAGGGATTGCAAGAGTTTCACATTAGGGTATGGTCAGAATTTCCTGATTTGAGGATCTGACGAGTTTTCTGTGCAGGATTGTCAGATTATATTACTGACAGGATTGCCAGAGTTTGTAATTACGTTATTACCGATTAGGGGATCCTTAGATTTTATAAATAACATGTATGCCAGAGTTATCCGACTACAAGATCGGCGATTATGAGATCACTCGACTTTTCTGATTACTTGATCCCCTTATTTTAGCAATAAAATAATTGCCTGAGTTACCCAATTCCTAGGATCATGGGGTACCAAAGTGTTATTGATTTTGATAGTTGCTTATGAAAAGCTAATTAAAATTGGCCTTCAGGAAACATCTACTCTATTTTTTTACTTTCAATTACCTAATATGAAATATAAGGTAATGAAAAGATTGCAATGGAGCTGCCAAAAAAACAATTTTTGGTTTTGAAAGTATTGATGAAAAACAAAAAAAGCTGCTAAGTAAAAGAATCGTCTTTTATTATTATTATTGATCAACTGCATACGATTATTCTGGATTTCAGAAATTAATTTCAGTTGGGCAATGTTCATGTCATTTCCAAACGCTATTTGATTTATTTCATCTATTAGCTATGAAGCTTGGCTTTGAAGTGAAATAAATACTAATAGAGTGAAGACAATATTAGAGAAAAATATATGGTTAAAATATACATATATATTAACCTTAAAATGCAATCACTTTCAAATTTTATGCTTTCAAGAAAATTATTGACAAAACTGCTATATAAGAAGAAAGCCAAATAATGTTAGTGGTGAAGAAAATAAGTAAGGCATGAATTTTTTGTCAATTGACTTATCTATTCTGAAAGTTTCTTTTTTTCTTTAATGCTCTGATCTCTTTGCAAAAAGTAGTTTTGTCTAGTTATTAATTTATTTTGACTTGATAATATTTACAATTCTAATTTTTTTTACCTATTACTATTTTTATATTCTATATAATTCTTTTTAATATTTCAATATTTATTAATTTCTATACTCTTGGATTTTTTTCAGTACTAAGGATTATTTTCTTCAAAAAGACATCTTTAAAATAAATTTCAATATGTATTTGGTGAATATTTGCAATATATTAGATGTCGAGCCTTTTCATGACAAAACACCCAAGCCACTTAACCCACCGACTCAGATTCCTCGAAACTTTGTACATTTGTAATTCTATATAATTTAAGTATTACAATACACTTTAAACATATCGTCATTTCAAATTTGACATTTCTAGTAAAAGTTACTGGCTGTAAGTGTAATTGTAAATATTTTTATATAAAGTAACATATATTCTACACAAATTGCTGGTAAAACTATGGAGACAGTAAATCTGTATGTTCTTGCACACTTTCTAGAGAAAACACAGGGGCAAAATCTGACACCTTTCAATCACCGTGTTGAGGTCCACTCAGGGAGCTGCGTAGAATAAAACAGTACTAAAATTGTGCTTTTTTAAAAAGGTTTTATATCCAAATTTATAGCTAGTGGCTTTTCTAAATATTTTTTCGGCGTTGATAGTACTTTTGTGATACTAAATAATAATAATTTTTTTTATTCTCCTATTCAGCAAAAAAAAAATACATTTGTAAAACTCAATTTTTCTCAATAAACACTTATAAATTGCCTGTAACTCTATCATTGTTTTTTTTAATGTTTTTGAAAAGATAAATCATTGAGTATATTAAAATCGTATTTTGTCTTCTTTAAGAGGGACTGTCCGTCCCATAGAGCTACAGTCAAACCTCGCTATAGTGAACCCTCTACGGAACCAACACTTGGTTCACTATACCCCATAGTTCACTATAGCTGATTTTTCTGGAATAAAGTGTTATGCAATATAAAGCTTTTACAAGAATAATGGTGTTGCATATCTTGAATTAATTGAATAATTAATTAAATTAAAAATTAATTATTTGATTTTTTTAAAAATATTAATTAAATAATTTGTGAAATTTCCCTAAATAATTATTCAAAAAGAATGCAAATACATTCGGTTATACGGTAACTAATATTTAAATTTTACGAAACACGTCTCCATTGTAGGAAAGAAATTGGCATTTTTAGGCCTTTCTCTTTACAGAAGCCGGAGTCGCTATTTTCAATCTCCTTCTATTCAAAATGCATCTAAATTCTTTCATTTGGAAATAAGAGAGTAACAAAGAAGTACCAGGGGGTAGTAGGGCCCGGTAGTTTGCAACACAAGTGAGTATTGCAATTTGACCAGACACGCCTTATTCCAGGAATCAGGAAGTGTGTATGAGTGTGATGGGGGTTATTTATAAAGGGTTGAAAAGATAGGGTGGTTCCTGGAACCCAGAGAGGTAGAAAAGGTATGTTTACTTTGAAACAGGTCCAGTTTTAGTACAATAGGATCCAAAGGACAGGTTGAAATTCAACACACTGCTAAAGATTGCTATCTCGCTGCCACTTATAGTATAATTTAAAATATGGAGAACTTTAAAAAATTAAGGAAAGGAAATTTAAGTTCACTACAAGCAAACTCTCATTTTCTGAGTAGTTCACTATATCCATATAAAATAACATTAGTTAGATAGGAGTTCGGAAGTGACCACTAAAAAATATCATTACAAGCGAGGGTACACTATATCCCAGGTTCATTATAGCGGGGTTCGACTGTAATGCATTAGTATTAAAATCACAACTTTAGCAAAAGAATTGTTTTCCCATGTTATCCCATCTTCTCCAGATATGGGAATCAACATAACATCAATTTAAAACAAAATTGAAAAGAAAATAACAACCGGTTATTTAATTATTAATTGATAAAGTTTTAAAATAGTGTCGTCATCTACTGTATAATTTTGGCATTTAAAAATTCAAAAATATATAATTAAATAAGTAGACAACATTTTCGTTTCAAATTTGTTTCATTTCGATGTTATGTTGATTTCCATACCTGGGGTAAAAGGGCAAACATGGCAAAGCAATACTTCTTCCGAAGTTGTGATTCCAAACCTAATGCATTAGCTCTATGGGACTGACAAACCCTCTTAACATCTTCGCTCTTGAAAATAACTTCTTTTTATAAACATATTTTTGTAACAATTATAGATTTAGAGACATGTTTTGCAAGTTATATTGAAAAAAAAATTACAGCTTAAGGTTTGCTAAAGAATCGCATCAATTTAGTGGAATTTGAGGTTTTAAGTGGTAAAAATATGCATTTTTGGTATGCTATAAATAAACTAAAAAGCTCTGTCAGTTTTTCCTGATTAATAGTCCATTCTTTCTAACTGTTGTTTATGTCCAAAATGTTCCTATTTCCTAGCTGAAAAAACTTTTTAAAGCAATCTTCGAAATCTGTTTCAGTATATGGTTTACTTGCAAAAAAATCCAATTGTTAATATTAAATAAAGGAGCTCTCATTTTTATATGTACTTAAAATTATTATAATCCTCTGTTTTGTTATTTTATTGTTTTAATTTTAACCTGCTGTATTGAATGGAAATAATAACTATTTTACATTTTATTATTTTCAGAACCCAAGATACCACCTTCTTTACCTGATAACAAATCTAATGCCTTGGCACTTGCAGATATTAACATAAATGGTAAGTATTCATTCAGAAAAGGGCTTTCACTCAACATTGCAAAACAAGCTACTATTAAAATATCTACAGTCTAGATATTTTTAAAGCAGCATGGATGTGTCACAGAAATAGCTGGAATAGCTTTGGAAATGAAATATTTTTGTGTATATGTGAAAGAAATAACTATATATAGCAAGTTAAATTTGGCATACATACCCAATTTTTTAAAATATGGTAATTTTATGCATGCTTTGCAGGTTTTTGTCAAAACCTTCAATGAGGCTAGAAAAAAACTGTTCAACAGATTAAGAAAATAAAACCACCAAGTTAAACTGTAAACTTATGTCCAGCGAATATACCTAAAACCAAAAGAGTTTTATTTAAATATATTTTTATTAGTATTCGAAAAAAGACAGTCTGATTTTCAACCTTTTTTACGGTGTGTCAAACTGATTAATAGGTTGAAACAAAATAAAAAACATTTCTTCCAAGTTTTTTAGGTATATTCCCTAAACAATTTCTTAAATTAGATGAAAGAATTTTCAAAATTCCTCAATAACCTTTTGAGTTATCTTTTACCAACTAGGCTATTTATTTAAAAAATGGAATGCAAGAAAAACGAATTTAAAGTTTTAACATCTGGTTGATTCTATTGCTACTGACCTTTACTAAATTAATCACTTTGTTCGTTCTAATTGCGGCACAGATAAAATGATGACAGTTTTAGAAACAAGAAAATCTGGATAATATAATCATTCATTATAAGATATATAAACAAGTAAAAAAAATTTAAATTTTCTTTGAAAATGACATTTTCAACGTGTGCAGATATCTTAAGTCTATGTCTGCTGCACCTGTGTCGTACTTTGAACAATTTACACTTAGCACAATCGAAAACTTGGCATCACAGGTCGACATCAAGTGAATGCTGCGGCATCCGACGCCAAGTGAACACCTACGCTGTGACATCCCGCGAATCTCGTTATGAGCGTCCTAGCATATAAATGTATAGAGAAATTTCGGATAAAAATAACGCCTTAAAAAATAAGGGGGTCAGCTTTTAGACAGAAATCTCAAATTTTCCGTAGCATTATACACCTCCGAAAAAATGTTTCCTCCGTTATCTGTCTATATCAATGAAAACTAAACTTAATTTTCTATAAACAGCAAGTTTAAATTATAAATTTCAATAATAAAAATAAAAAATTTCAATAAAATTTTGAAGATGAATTAAGATTAGATTGCTCTAAGATGTTTTCAAATATCGGTTACCTGCCACTGCAATCCAATATTTTTTCCGGGGGATTTTTTTACGGCCTAGTAATTTTCACGAAATCCACCGATGAGGTTGCATGGCCTCATAATGATAGAAAGGGTTTTTTTGCCCCTGGTTGGATCGGGAGAACGTCTCCTTACTTGTGTAGCTCCGGTTCAGGCCAATCGGATCGACCAAAATATTTTCTTTTGATCAATTGTTTGTGACCTGAAGTGTTTGTGATCACAAGAACGGATTATGGGTATCCCAATTAGCGGTTCTGTACTGTAGTTTCTTTTCATTATAAGATATATCAGTTGCTAGATTTATAGGCTTAACATGAAAATAGTTTTTAGAGCTAAGAATTCAAATATTTACTGGATGCAGAAGGAATGAAATTTGCATTCCACTATTGCAATCTGCTATATCTTCAGAAAAACGTTACCAAATATTTTCCCGATTTTCTTTAAGGCAATCGTAAATCTTGGCCTATTTTCTTTTTATAATAAGATATTTCGCTTGCTAGAATGACAAGATTTACATTAAAATAGTTTTTAGGGCGAAATATTTGAATATCTATTGGATGCAGAGAGATTGAAATTTTGTATTCTGCCATTGCAATCTGCTGCTTCTCCTAAAAAACGTCACCCTGTGTTTCACAAAGATATAATACGGCTCTCTTTTATATATATTTTTCTCAGATATTAGAATGTTCAAAATATTAAGATGTGGTAACGAGAAACATAAAAAAAAAGTTAAAATAGTTGCCGAAAATTTGAGGTTGGTTGCCAAGCCTGTGAGTTGTAAGTTCCCCCCCCCCCCCTCCTCCTCCTTCTTAGAAAAAAAGATTTTGGTATTTGGGATTTTCCTAACTTTCACCCATGTATATATGTGGGAGGTTTAACCAGAAGGAGAGACATTACTTTTATTATAATTAAAGTTCTACAACCGTCAATTACGGTGTATCTCACAGAACATAAAAGAATAGTTCCTTATTAGGGGGGCGCTTCTGTAGCATTGCGTCATCAGGGGTAGGGGAAACTAGGGGCATTTTTTACCTATAGGAATACATGACCAAATGAATTTTTCTCAGTATTGGAACAGTTTTCAAAGTTGGAAGGCCTCACTTTGTTTTTAGTCAGCTGATGACATGGTGAAAACAGCCAACTGAATCATTGCGTAGGTGTTTAGCTATAAGAAAAAATATGTTTTCATGCACAGAAAGTAAATTTTTGATGCCGTAAGATTTTTCGGTCGACATTTTTTGGTTTAAAAGATTTTTCAATTAGTTACTTGTTTTGTTAATGCTTTTGGCTGCAATTAAGTGTATAATAGTGTTAATGTATTTATTTGCAAATGACTTTGTTTTGGGGTTAAGCAAAAAAGTCTAACAAGGGATACTTGACCCAAGTCAATTAGGGATGTGTGACCCAAGTCAATAACAAAAAAAATAGACCAAGTACTTTTTTTTTTAAATCATGAGATTCCCAAAAGTAAATGACTGGGTTCTTAACCAAATATTTTGGGAAAATAGAATCTAAGAATTTTGTTAGGAAAGTACATGAAAAAAATTCTGAATAGCTTACAATTCAGCTACCAAATAAATCGATGGAAAATGTTTTAAATGGCCGAAAATAGATAATATATCCTATGTTGATCTTTATAAAATAGAAGTTTTAACCACCTGTGTATTTTCTGCAAAATAAAAGAATCCCCCGTTTTCTATTTAAACAAGAGTTTACGTTTGAATTTGAAAAGTTTCTGTTTAATATTAGATAAGGAAGTGTTTAGTTGAAACTATTTTATTTAAAGAATATCATTATCCTTGAAATATTATAAATATTTCTAAGAAGTTTATGTTTAACAATACTAAGACAAATCAAATTAATAAAAATTATACAAAAAGTGAGTAAAAGAAATACAAATGCAAGTGAATAAAAAAAAATATTTATTCTACAGATTTTTAAATAGTTTTTGGATATGAATAATCAAATTTAAAAACAAACATTGATATTTAAAAAAAAGTACAAATAAGTTGTATGGCAAAGTTTATTTATTCTTTTCTTTCTCCTTTTCAATTAAGGATTTAATTAATTTTAATAAAACTTCTAAAATTGTTAAATCTTGCAATCGATAAATTACGGAACCACCCAATTTTTTTTTGTGAATTTTGAAAACTTTAAAAGTACGGGTAATGACTACAAGGAGCTTTGCTTTAGCAGTTTGACTAAGGTGGCCAAAAACAGGCAAAATATTGTTTTTGTTTACTTATTCAAACTGCTGATTCAATTTTATTATTACGTTAAACTTTAATAATTTAAAATTCTCTGAATGTAATACTAATGCATTGGGTAATTCAATATCTGATTATGAATCTATTTTAATAAGACTATTTTTGTGTACAGATCATGGATATTACTTTTATGTTAACTTTTCTGTATATGAAAATGAGACACATTGCATTGTGGATTTCAAATATCCGAAGTTTTCTGGCAATTTTTCACAAGCTAATTATTGGTAAGTTAATTTTCAGTGACTAATAAGCAAACGTTTTTTTATAATTAATTGCATTTTCTGCCTGAATTTTTTCATATTTAATCTTTTTTAAATTCAGTGGTCAATGTGCTGAAATAAGGAAGGAATTTTATTTTTCATTAAAGATCACTTAATGCACATTCTTTTAATTAATTCAACTTAAAAGTCATGTTGTAGTGTCTTCAGACAAATTCAGTAGTTCATATTCTTAACAAAACATTTCAAATTTGGGAGGTTAGTCACTAATAGGTTAAAGTATCTTTTTAATTTTATTGTCCAATTGAGCAGATCAAGGTGGAGGAAGAATTAAGATGACAGAAAATTCACAACCGTAATTTCAAAGCATCCTATTCAGTTTTATTCGCACATAACCTTTTCATCCAATTGAGTCATCACTCAGCTATAAATCTAACTTTGCATTCTTTCCTTTAAAATAAATATTATGAAATTCTCATTCAAATGAATTATTGGACAGCACAAATAATATTTTTTACATTTTTTTCTGTAAAAATAATTTAAATAACTTTTTTAATAATCAAACAATCCCGAATTTTCTCAGACATAAATTTTGCATAGAACATATTTGGAATCCTTGCGAATAAAGATAGTATCTATGCAAAAAGCCTCAAGCACTTTCACATACAATGAAAATCCAACATTAAAAACAAAAATGTAAGGATTTTAAAAGTACTTAACGATAAAAAAAATTTTTAAAGGATCAGCATTGTGAATTGTTCTTTTTTGTACTTTAGTACAGAAGTATAAAAATGCTTTGTCTTTACAATGTTTATTTAGCTTAGGAAATTTGATTTCTATTTTAAATTGTTTTATAATATATATGTGCTCATCACATATTGACACATAAAAAGAACTCACTATTATAATTTTTTAAGCAAAGTTTTTTCCTAATGCAATGCTATATATAAAACATTTTATGTATTTTTATGTGCATAAGTTTAAGTTATAGAAATATATTTTCTGTTTACATTTACAAAATAACATGTAATTAATCATTTAATAATTATTTGTAACTCACTGGTATTCATTTTATCAATTTGTGGTATCTTTTATTCACTGTTTTAGGCTAAAACTGACTGCATCCATTCTATTTGCTGTTATTCCATTAGGTGTTTTTTGGTCTGTTAGACGTTCTCGTAGAAAGGTTTGTAATTTCCTTTATCATTTGATTAGTTAACTTTGGCAGTGGTAAACCTTAGTTAACCAAAGTAGTATAGTGCAAGTCATTAAGCAAAACTAAAAAGCAATCAAATTTACTGTAATATTGTACCCAGTTTTTTTATATGTTTAGTATTTTTTTGTGTTTTGACTGTTTTGAGTAAGTTTTTCAAAACAATTATTTTTAAAAAAATATTTGCTACTTTGAAACTTAAACATGAAATTCTTGAATAAAATCTCATGATGACATGCATAGCATACACAGTGTCCAAACAGTTCAAAGTATGTTGTTTTCATTACACCATCACCAATTCAACCTGAGGACAAGCTGCACACTCTTTCAATATTTTTGTCTACACTATTTTAGATTGTCAAAATAAGTTATTCATTGTACAGTATCTTGCAGGCTATATTTAAACCTGTTCTAAAGTGTGTCCTTTTAACTTCTGTTGTACCATAACTTATTGAACAAATCGTACTGTTTATTGATGTTTATAACACGTGCCCTGACTATATATCTGTATACATATATAGTACATATAAACATAAATAAACTTTTAGAACAAATAAACATAAAAAAGTTTTTTTTTTTTAAAAAGTGGGGGCAATGAAACGCTATTGAGAGAATAGTTAATCACTGTGGCGCTGAAGCTGCCTCTAATAGTGACAACCAGAAATAAACAAATAATACATAAAAAAAATTAAAGAAAAATGGTGGAAATAAAGGTCAAAGAAATCATTATTGCCCCGAAACAGCATTGAAAAGACTTATTTATAACTATATATATCTATTACAACATTCCTCGACATTGAAATTTTGTTCAATAATTCTAAAATTACCACTATCATTTAAAGGACCCCCATACTATAATGATTACAACAATATCCTAAATATTAGTCCAGCATACTGGAATAAACTCATCAACTTCTGCTTTATCAATAACTTCATTTTCAACGGCGAACATATTTATTTACAAACAATAGGCATAACACAAGGTAGCAGTTTCAGCAGCCTCCTTACCAACCCTTTTCTTCACTGGTTTGGAAAAAATTATACTTTTCTTAACTTCAAAGCATTTAGATATATTGATGATTTAATTGTGTTCAATAATCCTGACTTTAACAACATTTTTCATGATATCTACCCAAAATAACTTTTTTTAAAAGAAAACCAACAGCTTTTATTCTTCTATGCACTTTCTCGACATTGAAATTGTGTTAAATAATTCTAAAATTACAACTTCCATCTATGACAAGCATAAGGACTTAAATTCATTCCTTGGTCCTCCAATCTTTCCTTTAAAGTTTATCATAACACCATTCTAAATCAATGTTACAGAATTAAATCCATCTGTAACAACAAAAGTTATGAAACTTCTCATTTAAAGGACCTTTAACAATTCTTTAATAAACAACAACTACCCTCCAAACTTCATTAATAAATATTTACTTCCACCAGTGACGTCACCTTTTTGAACCTCATGATCTATGTCTTTTTATCTGTGACCGTCACTGACGTTTAAAATTTCCCTTTGAAATCTCATACCGGTAGTGTGTGTTTTTTTGTGCACCTTTTTTATGCGGTCAGTTCTATTTTCATTATATTTTTTATCTTTCACGTATTCCATTTGTTTCTATATCATTGTTCTTATTTATTGTTTTCAATCTATTTCGGGGCAAATGGGATGATTTCTTTGACCTTTATGTCCATCCCAAATAGAAAAACAATATTGTTGTTTTGATGATGCTAATTGTTGCTTGCTCCTCAATAACATACACAATCCACAATTTTTCAATATATATATAAAGTTCACAAATACATTAAATGTCTTGTTAAATGGTAGGAAAAACTAAGAACATTTGACCTATAGGGATACATGACCCAATGAATATTTCTCAGTATTGGAATGTTTTAAAAGTTGGAAATGGCCTCACTTCTTTGTTTTTAGTCAGCTGATGACATGGTGAAAACAACCAGCTGAATCATTGTGTACGTGTTTAGCTATACAAAGAACTACGTTTTCATGCATTGAAAGTAAATTTTTTGGGGCCTTAAGATTTTGCGGTCTACATTTTTTTTTTAAAGGAAAGATTTTTTTTAATAAGTTACTTGTTTTGTTCATGGTTTGAGTTACAATTACGTGCATAATAATGTTTTTGTATTTATTTGCATATTACTTTGTGTTGGGGTTAAGCAAAAAAGCGCGACTAGGGATACATGACCCAAGTAAATAACTGAAATGGATTATAATATATCCCAAGTTGATATTGATAAAATAGAAACAATTCTTTAACCACCTGTGTTTTCTCTGCAAAATAAAAGAATCCCCAGTTCTGTATTTAAACAAGACTTTACGTTTAAATTTGAATAGTTCGTTAATATGAAAATCATTAATGTCATAAAAATAAGATGTAATAATTTTGTCTTACAAAAATAAGAATATATATGAAAACTTGATATGATGTGGTTTTCTTATCATGTAAAAGTACTTTGATAAATTTTAAGTCATTCTACCTAAGGTATGGGTTGGGTAACATATCCCTAATGAGTGGGTCATGTATCCCTTTACATTGAGATACATGACCCAAAACTAAATATTTACAAAATTTATATTTTACTACTATTGCAGTTAATTACTTCAGAAAAATATAAATATATATTGCTTAATACTTTATAAAGAGCATAAATTGACTGCGTTTACACATCCATAAATTGTGTTTTTTAAAAATTACAAGCACAAAACTAAAAATTGGGTCATGTGTCCCTAGTTTCCCCTATTCGAAATTTTTGACTATGCATATTTTTAAAACTTTATTTTAGTTGGTATTTCAAATGCCTGCTTTTAACCCATTAAGGACGATCGGCAAGAAAATTTGCCATACAAAATTAAACTTTCTGCTTAAGTTTATCTAAATGAATAAAATACAAGACAAATAAAGATCATAATCCTGAAAAATTTATGTAGAAAAAAATTGAGTACACTAAAAAATTAATTTTAAAAACTTTAAGTTAAAGTTTTTATTTGGAAATTAATTTGTTGATGGTATTCACAAAATCATCTGTAAAGGCCATATCACACGAGCGGTTTTTCCCCAACGCAACCGCCAACCCAACTCTCTCTCTCCCCCCCCCCCCAAATTTCGTCCCCAAAAAGTTGTTCAAGGGTTGCCAGAGTTGGGAGAAGAGTGAAAAGATTTATCTTTTCCGACTGTCATATCTAAAACGGTATCTCTACAGTTGGCGTTAATTTATTATAAATCGGACCTTTGGGTTGATTTGAGTTATTTTATCGCATGCGTAGGATTTCTCTTCTAATTATTATTATTTTTTCTTTCACGCTGTTGTCTAGTGATGGGAATGATCCATTGATGTATGTTATAAAAAAAATATTTTTAGTCTTGGGGCTTGGTTATGGAGGCTATTTCTTTTCTTTTACAGATAATCCTTCAGTGGTGACATTAAAAAGAAAAAAGTTGTGAAGAGTATGTAAAAAACAATGTTACAATTTGATAAAGATTGCTCACTTTTAAAAAGATTTTCAAAGTCAAACTGAATTTGTCACTAATATCTATCTGAATTCATTGATGATTACAGACAATTACAATCCTTATTCTGCAATAAAACAAATAAACACTGAGAGATATAAGTTGAAAATTTTAATTTTTCCATCTAGATTGTTAAATTAACACACTTGCGTTGAGAGATTTTTTGAAGGTAATAAATTGTTGGAATTTTGCATAAAATTGCAAATATTTTTTTTACAAATTTGAAATTAAATGTGGTATAAGGTTTAGCTTTCACATTTAGAACAAAAGGGGCAATTTTACCCATCTACTTTGCATATAGCAAATGATAAATAAAATTATTGAAATTACGAAAGGAAATCCATAAAAATAGCTTATTTCTTACACTTAAAATTGGACTAAAAGCTGTGCTAAATGATTTTTTTTCTAAGACATATATAAATCTTGTGTGGAATTGGCTCTAAGTAACAATTTTCGTTAAAAAAACAATTTTTCAACATTTTTTTATGCAAAAAATAAGAAATGTCAAATCAAAGAGTTCTATTTCCTCTTTGTGTCAAATAGCTTATTATACTTCAGATTGAAAATCAAAATATCATGCTTGTAAAATAAATAAACAACAGCTTGGCAACTTGGCGCAATATGACCTGAAGCTTTGGCTTCAACTAAAACAGAGCCGTGATGTCAGTGTAGCAAACAGTCACCGGTTCACCTGATTGGTTGTTGGGGCAAAGTTGGGCCAACTCCGCTGCGAGGAATCTACAGAGTTGATTTTGAGAGAAAATTTCACCAACACCAACTTCATAGCACACGGCAAATTTCCCCCAATCTTGCTTGGGAAAACAGTTGGGTTGGGGAAAAACCGTGTGATTAAGGGCAGGACTCGAAAAATCTCAGAAATGTTACCCGTCCCCAAGGACGGTTGTCCAATAATGTACACGTCCTCCTTTGAAACTAACCCGTCAAACTTTAATTATATATAAATAGCTTTTAAATAAATAAAAATATACATTTTTCTTATTATAAACATTTATATAAAATGCACAATGTATTAGAAGTTACTAGGATTACATTAATAAAAGAAATACTAGGTTACTATGATAGCAACCTCGTATTTATTTTATGAATATTACAATTAAAATGACAAAGTTCAAGTTAGCTGGAATGTCAATTTATCCGACTACGTTTTTTTAATGAATCAAATATGGTGTTTGCCAGTTCCACAATCAAGGCAATGATTTACAGAGGCTTCTGCACAGAAATGTGAAAGGGGTATTACAGTTAGGTAGATGTTCATAATTGCTTTTAATGCTCCTTGTTTAAGACCAGTGCATAATGTGTTTTGTATATAATTGTTAAGTACATATTAATTTTTATATTTACATTTATTTCTTTTCTTTCCATTTGGTAAGTCAATTTGCAATTGAAGAGCTTAGTGGAAGAACGTGCTAAGTGACATTTTTGAAAAAATTATGATTTTTGTGTCAATGAACATGAAATTCCCTCCTTAAAAGATAACAAGTGTCCTCTTTTTCGTAATATTTGAGTTAAGTATATTTTTTACCGTTTGAAAATACCATTCTTAACGGATCTAAATGCAAACGAAAAACTTTGCTGCTCATTTTCTCGTTTTCACATTTTTGTCGCTTAACATGTTCTTCCACTAAGCTTTTCAATAATAAATCTCTTTATCTCACAGAAGTGTTAAATATTGTTGTTGTTTTCCAGAAAAAATTCGCTAATGAAGGCACATCAACATTGGAATTAACCTTGAATACACCTGAGAAAATCCCTGATTCAAGCATCTCTAATCTAGATTTTGTTTCAAGGTATACATACACTGGTAGCTTTTATTGATTGTTAGTATCACTGTAGAAAAAACAAGAGAACATTAAACTTTTTAAAAATGTTTTTAAACAAAATTAAAATTTTTAACACACATTATGTATTTTATAGTGCGTCTCAAAAGTTTAGACAAAAGACATTTGAGTCACAAAATTTTACTGAAAAGGTTAATTAGAAAATATTTTTGGTAGTAAGGATCAGGCAAGTATATATAATTAAAAATATCATGAATCACAAAGAAAACAACCAAAAATATATTTTATTTGAATTAATTGTAAAAAGTACCCAAAAATCTGTCTCATAAATATAGAGAAAATCGATTTAATGAAATTTAATGATCTATTTTCACATTTTTTTGCTAGAATTGTATTTCTGTTTGATATGATGAATTAAAAAACATGTTTTACCGTTGAATTTTAACCATTTTGTACCATTCCTGGTCCAATTACATACCAGCAGCCAATATAGCCTGTTTAGCTCTTTTACGAGGAAATATTGCTGGCGATTTGGGTAATATATATTCCAATTCGATGTAAATAACGACTATATGCCTAACACTATATTACCGAGAAGTTTTGCCACCGATTTGTGCATTTGAAGACAAGTATTAACGCATTTTCTGGTAAAAAACAGCAATTTTTTTAATTTAAAAGACCCAAAATTACAAAAAATTGGTCTGTTGTGCACCGTAACACGATGTAAAGTTTTTCCTCCTTCAAAAAAGTCCCAAATTTTAACCCAAATCCACCCCTATAACATTCGATATTTCTCCTCAAATTTTTTAGAGTTTGGAAACACCGTTTTTTCAAACCGGTGAAAATGAACCGGTTTAAGGGTCCCCAAAAACCAGTTTTCCGTAACTTCGCAGCAGAGCTACTTTACACGAGGGATATTGCTGGCGGGCCTAGTAATTTGAAATCGCGACATTTTCGGTTTTAAAGGAACATTGCGGCCAATCAGATATTTTTCCGGATCTCGACCAAAAAAAATGATCAACCTTTAAAATGAGCTTAATTAATAAAACTCATCTTAGCTTCCACACTACGTTTATAACGTAAAAAGTGGAAGGTATTATAATCGTTCAATCCGCCTGTCACCCACTTTCACAGAAAGAACCACAAGTCCCACAGCCATGTGGGATACGTCATTTTGAAGCAAAAAATCAGATTAGGCTACATTCCAAATTTCATGGAAAAATTTAAATTAGAAGTTTATTTAAAATTTAAATAACTAATTTTTTTTATCTACATTGAAATAGCATGCAAATTCCATTTTTATTCATATTTTCACTGTTGCCATCCACAAGTCCCACAGACAAGTGGGATACGTCATTTTGAAGCAAAAAATCAGATTAGGCTACATTCTAAATTTCATTAAATAATTTAAATTAGAAGTGTATTTAAAATTTAAATAACTAAAAATTTAATCTACATTGAAATAACATGCAAATTCCATTTTTATTCAATATTTTCTGTTGCCATTTCGTTAAACGTACGAGAAACTTTATTTAAAATAAAAATAAACACTTTGAAAGAATATTTACTTATGTAATATAATTCAGTTTGGATTGTTGTAATATCACAATAGAGTTCTTTTGATGGTTTATTATATATGTATGAAGAAAGATGCATAGAGAATTCTAACTTGGCATAAAAAATATGCAAAGTTTCGCTTTTATTTTTAAAGCCTCAATTGCACTAATTATATATTTTTCGAACTGTAAATTAATTTAACAAACGATAAATGACTGAATTTTCGAAAGAAATGTAAATGGTAAATTGTGGCGACACAAAGATATTTATTAAAAAAGATTACATTATTATTCTTCGAACTTCAAACAAATTAAGCAAACGATAAAGTCTAATTATTAAATCTGAGAAAGAAGATTAATGAAAATAATTAATTTTATCGTTCAAATGTTTAATTACAACTAGCTAAAGGCTCTGTTTGGCGAATTTCTTTCTGAGGTGTATAAATTGTTTGTTTCCTGTTGAGCAGAAATGTTGTGTGGAAGCGGTTTAAGTGACAGATTCTGTAACAAACCTACTTGTTTAATAATTATAATAAATCAAGTGTTTTCTCAGCGTTCCTGATAATATTGTCTTTATTTTAGCATCGCATTCGGTTTTATCAATAAAACTCAGTTTTAATTAATAATCGAAAAAATATTATTTATTAAAAAAAAGACGAAAAAGTTCTAATTGTGCCATGAAAAGGAAGTTATATTATTTTTTTCCTTGATGCCGAACGAAAATCTGTATACTACTAGTCCTTACATCTGGCTCTCACACATAAAAAAATACTTAAGTCAATAGCTATTCAAATACCATTGCAATATATTAGATTGTCCTTATTTTTCACAATTTCTTCAAATAAACATATACGATTTCTTAGCTGCCAAAAATATAAATTCTTAACTGCCAAAAACATTTCGGATTGCCAAAAGCTTCGGATTGCCACAGGAGGGTTGGTTGGCTTTGCATAACATCACACAACACAGTACCTCTTCATGCAGTGATTATGCTTCTTTATGACAGAGATCAGTATAACTAATTAGAAACTCCATTCGAGTTACAAAAAAATATTTTTATTATATATAAAATTATGCACTCTTCAAGCAAATCAATCAAGAGTGATTGTTAATTAAAAAGCGTTGGTGACTTTTACGCCTAACCTTTTCTCTAATCACGAGGCGTTTCCTCATAAGTTGTGCCTTAAATATTTATCACACTATTTTATTATACACATTTCAAAGTTTGATTTGTTATATGTGATGGACGAGATACTAATTATTCAATTAATTTAAGTATTTAAAGTTTCAATTAAAACTCAGCCGTATATTTCTCGCTTTTTTTTAAATGTGTAAAAATCTCAAGTAGGAATTTCCTAGGTGTTTTGCCCCATTCAAGTCATGAGACAGGAAAATGGAAATAGAAAATCAAAGAAAGGAAAAATAATTCAAAAACTGAATTGGAAATAAAACCTGGAACTAGTTATAAAAAAAACGGAAAATGTTCGGAACACTCTAAAAACCGTTTTGGAATCCTGCTTTTACATCAAAAGTTTTAAAAAGTTAAAAGATTTAGAAAACCGGAAATAATTTCGTTAATTAATTTCTCAGAAAATATTAAATATTTTTTGTTTGTTAAGCATTATTAAGTTACTAATTTTAACTTAATTTGTTTTTAATATTTATCATTATAAATCTAATTTGATTTTTTTTTAAAAAAACAACAAGGTTAAAAAAGTTTTAAAAAAAGTCTTTACAAACAAGGTTTCCCTAAAACTTCACTAGTCCCTAAAGCACCAATTCTTTTAATAAAAAGTTAACATGTTTTCAAAAATCGGTTTTTGGGTATCCTTAAACTGTTTTTTTTTTTGTTATAGGTTAAACTGTTCTTTTTCACCGGTTTGAAAAAAAAATGGTGTTTCCAAACTCGAGGAAAGCAAATTTAAGGAGAAATATCTAATGTTATAGGGGTGGATTTTGGTTAAAATTTGGGACTTGTTTGGCTTTTTTGAAGAGGAGGCAAACTCTACATCGTGTTAGGGTGCACAACAGACCAATTTCTTGCTTTTTTGGGTATTTTAAATTTTAAAAATTGCCATTTTTTACCAGAAGATGCTTCATTACATGTCTTCAAATGCACGAATTGGTGGCAAAACTTCTCGGTAATGTAGTGTTGGGCATATAGTCGTTATTTACATCTAATTGGGATATATATTACGCAAATCGCCAGCAATATTTCCCCGTAAAAAAGCTAAAACGGCTATATTGGCTGCTGGTATGTAATTGGACCAGGAATGGTACAAAATGGTTAAAATTCAACGGTAAAACATGTTTTTTAATTCATCATATCAAAGAGAAATATAATTGTAACAAAAAAATACGAAATTAGATAATTAAATTTCATTAAATCGATTTTCTCTGTATTTATGAGACAGATTTTTTGGGTACTTTTTACAATTTAATTCAAATAAAATATATATTTGGTTGTTTTCTTTGTGATTCATGATATTTTTAATTATATATACTTGCCTGATCCTTACTACAAAAAAAAAAAAATTCTAATAAACCTTTTCAGCAAAATTTTGTGACTCAAAATGTATTTTGTCTAAACTTTTGAGATGCACTATATACAGTCAATCTTATTGAATCCCAATCCTGTTTACCTAAAAAAAAAATTGTTTCCTAAATTTATTGTTTTCCTTCCGATTCTTTAATATGTTTTTATACTATTTCTAGTCAAAAATTGTGTCTCTCATATGAAGTTCTGTTATTTCTAAATTCAAAGCCCAGCACAAACTTTAGTACTGTCCTTTTCATATTTTAAAGAGAAAAGTTACTGTTTAATTATGTTAATATTTTTTAACATACTTAAAAACTTTTCATAACTAATCTAAACAATGGGTTTAATTTCATAATGTTTATTGGGGTTTAAAACCTGGGGTAAAAGGGATGACGACCTCTAAAATAAATTTAAATATAAAAAAAATTAAAAACAATGTATACACCATAGAGAATTATCACGTGCTTTAAATATTGTTTTTAGGGGGCTACAATTGTAAATTAAGGTCTCTGGAGGCGAAATACATCACCCAAAAAAGTTTTTGCCAAATATTTCTGTAGTTATTCAATGTCGGAAACACGTCTCAGCCAAAAACGGGTGTTTGCTAGTGACCTTACAAGCTCCTTATTTTTTGGCTGTAGCTTTATTATCAAGTGTTTTCTAACAAATTGCATATGATTGGGTGACTTGTGGCTTTACACAGGAATGTTAAGTTGTTAATTACACTACATGTTCGGTTTATATTAAAAATATACAGTTAGTACCAAGGAAACAATTTGCGTATTAATTATATACATTTTGAATTACTAAATTCGTTGAAATGTTCCTTTCTTGTGAATGAAAAGTTGAAGTTAGGTTTTGTAGAATAATGTTTTAAATTGAACGTTTATTTAGTTGCGTTAATACATGCTATTTTACTATCAGTTTTTTAGTTATTTTAAACAAACCACCAAAAATTATTTTTAATAGATTTGACATAATTATTAAAATAGTATTTAATAAGGTGTGTCAAATTTATAACTGAAATGCATTTTTATCCTTAAATTTAGAAAAAAAATAATAATCTGGAAGTTTAGACACTTTTTTTAAACATTTATTTAATTAATCTTACTTTATTAAAAGTAATAAATTTCCAAATTTGACTAATTAACAAATTTCTTTAAATGTAAATGTTGCTGAATGTATTTCAACGCTTCTTGTAGCAAAAAAGAAATAGTATGTTTAGTTTTGCTGTTTATATTAAACTGTACTTGAGCCCTGCACAAAGTAAATAACACAGAAGTTATGTGGGATTTTTTTTTAATTTGTTCATTTATTAATTTAATTTAGGATGGACTGTTCTTATTCTGTTCTGAATTCTCTTAACCAAATGCCTTTCAGAAATGGTGTTTGTTTTTTTTTGCATAGGCGTAATGAATCCTTTTGCCATAAAAACACTGTCTTGCGGGGCAGTAGGGCAATCTGTTATTACTTTAAATGCTCATTTTAAATTTTAATTTGCATATTTAAATTTGTTAAATTGAAAAATTAAATAAACTAGCTAAGAATATAAATGACGATGTGTACCGTCAACGTCACTTAGCATTTAATAGAGATTTAATATTTATGTTCTTTTTTTTTTTTTAAGAAAATAGTTGCCCTCTTCTCTGTTCTTTTAAAAAGAACAGTTCTTTACCTTGCTCTTTTTACAAAAGTTACTTTAAACGAGGAAGAATTTGGGCAAACATAAATAAAATACATAATGAACTTAAAATAAAAAATCCGATCGAAAATATAATTTTTTTGCAATAACTTTTGATAAGTTTTATTACTTAAAAAAGTAATACAACTTTAAAAAATTAATTAATTTATGACAAAACTATTTTAAAATTTTAGTATATTATAAAAATTACTGGTAATGCATAAAAGCATTAAAGTATTTTTGAAGTAAATTATAAACATAATGAAAAAATATTAAACATTGTGATACAAATTATTGTATAACAAAGTATTGCTGCTTTTGAATGTTGATTGATTTCAAAGATTTAAATTAAAATAGTTTTAATAAAAATTGTATTTTGGATACAGCTGTTATTAAAATTTGATATTAGAAATTAATGAGAAATTTATAATAATATACTTTTCCCAACATAATGTAGGCGATTGAATGCATTAATCTTTAGCCGTTGTTTTTTTTAGTAAAAATGTCTTTTATAGTGAATAATTGCTTTTGCAAATTATAAAAATTAATGTTACGCCTATTTAGTATTTGAGTCGAGTATATATCCAACTGTGCACAGTAAACTTCAGTGTCTGTCAAGTTTGACTAAATTAAAAGCACGAAAATATTTAAAATATTAATATCTAACATTGGAAATAGATCCTTTTTCTTTAATGAAATGGAAAAGCTGTATTTCAGACAATTTTTCTGAAAAACTATTTTTGTTAATTGGCCACTTTTCTACGTAGGCTGTAACATATAAAGAACAGCTGGGCCTGTCATATTTATAATAAATATTTAAAATCTTTTACAGATTTCATAAAGATTTTCAATTAGTTACAATCTTGGGAAAAGGTGGATTTGGTGTTGTAATGGAAGTTAAAAATAAAATTGATGATTGTGATTATGCTGTAAAAAGAATACAAATTCGACTGAAGGATGAATATAAACAGTAAGTAGTTAAATATTTGTACACCATAATTTATTTGTTTTTGTAGAAGAACAACAAACTTTTCAATGTTATAATTGCGATCAATAATCCTGCCCAGCAAAAGGTGATCAATCTGAAATATTGATCCTCCTAAATCGATGTTTCTGCAGAAGTTCTTTTTAAAGAACTTGCAAATTCATTCAAACAAATTTTAAAGCAGTAATTTTATTAAGCTTTAAAACAAATTTTGATAGAATTTGCGACATTTTTGTAATTTTTAATGAAAAATTTGTTTTTATTAACTTAAACGGACTTCAGCCAACTAAAATTTTTTTGTTGCCTCATTACTGGATTGGCTCTGCTCTACGTCACCAAACGTTGCTACTTACTAGTCATTTCCTTGTCAAAGAACTGGATAAATCAGTCAATAAGGAAGTTATTTTTTAAACAAGTTTGTAGAAGTAACAAAATTAAAAACCTCTGTAAAGCAATATCCTATATTCTGTTTGAATTTTTTTTGTTTAAGCCTACTAAGGTTACTATTTCAAATGGCGGTGTAATATGTGTTTGAGTATTTGAAAACCGTCTAGCATTTTAATTTTGACAGCTTGTTTCACACTTATGGTGTTTATTTATATCATAATTGAATTTATCATTGTATAAATTTTGCTCTTCAGTGTAAACACATTTCAAGTACTAACATTAAAAAAAAGATTTTGTCAAAAACTTGAAGTAGATTGTGAATAAATCCCATAGAAAAACTTGAAGTATTTTAATGTGATTCTGTTCTACTTAACAGAGAATTTTTCAGTGAGAATTAACAATTATTTGCTTAAAATCAAAAATTAACATATGTTCTTTATTGCTTTATTGTGATATTGTGTCACAAAGTTAAAACATTATTTGGTAATTATGTTACTGTACAAGAAATTACTCTTAATTTTTTAACTGCAGTTAAGTGATAATACTGACACCATACCATAGTTAGAACTTTGGCGTATGCAGAATTAGTAATACCAGAAATAAATATTTTTAAAAATACCAGAAAAAGTTAAAAATAATTTTAGAATTTTATCATGCCTAACCTGCTGCATTTGACAATAGGTCAAAAAGAGTGTCTGCCAAACAATTTTTTTTAATGGAATCATATTGACAGTCAGCTCATTAATATTTGAAATGGGGATTTTTTTAGAGAGTGGAATACGATTCAAGGGTAACAAATCCCAGGTTAATAAAGAAGCAAATTTAATACAAACAAAATAATTTGAATTTTTCAACTCCTAGATGTTACAAAATTTATGATTGAAATAATATGATGAATAATGTTACAAATGATAATGATTAGTATAATGAACGATTTTAACTGCCGAATTAGATTGTTTGAGGTAATCGTAATAGATTTCCTTCTAGGTTTCATTCTTGTTTTTCATTTGATCGGTATTCCAATTGATGCTCTGTTTCCATCTGACATTGATTGACCAACAGAGACTTAAAAAAAAGAATTTATTTTCATTTTCAGCATTTCTGTTTCCAGACTAGACCTGAAACATGCCCATTCTAGAGAATGACCAACAGCTCTTTAACACAGCCAATATTTCTTTGTACTTGAATACTTGATCTTGTAATCAGTTGTAATTTTGTTGACCCTTCGTTTATAAAGACTTCAGATATCTACCAAGTTAGTTTATAGTTCATGTATGCTATTTCAATTTAATAAGTTGTGATTACTACTGGATGGGGTTTTGCACAGAATCTAACTGAATAGAAGTTTTATGTATTTTAAAGATTTTTAGCTGTCTGTTAGTACAAATAAAATTTCAAATCATTTTCAGCAATTCTTTAATATATCATTTTTGACATTATTAGCTGGTGTGCATGGCCAATTTAAAAAAAAATTTACTACAGTCTAATACAAATTTTATATTAAAATATTTTCTAAATCCTTCAAAACTAATATGAGGGTTGTTTTTTACAACCTCCGATGGGCTGTAAAGAAAAGACGGGTCAATACACAAAGATTTTATTACCAAAAGTAATGTTCAATACAACTTATTAATTTACATAATCACCTTGACGGTTAAGGATATATGTAAACAAGCTTTGCAATAACCTCTTAATAAAATGTCTCCGCCAATGATTTGAAGGGAGTTATGATGGTTTCTTTGAGCTTCACGTCAATTGGAAGCACTACCCTCCTAGCCACTATGCTAATCAATAATTCACTTATGTTGAACCTTCGAGTTTCCCTAAACACTTGGTCAACTCGCTGAACCATGGCATCTGTAGTGAAAAAACTTGCTTTCTTGGCCCCCTTCTTCATGAACATCAGTTAGGCCACCTTTAAATTTTCAACACCATTCTCGAACAACGCCATTACTCATAAAGGTGTCTCCATACACTCGACTCATTCTTCGATGAATTTCTGTTACACTGTTCCCTTCTGTCTGCGAGAAACGAATAACAATTCTCACTTGGCGGCTACATTTTATGAAGAGGGTATTCAAAGCTTGTTCACAGATATGGCAAATGCCTTAATCGTCAAGGTGATTATGTTGAGTAATAAGCCGTATTGAAACTTACTTATGGTACTAAAACCTATTAGATCATGGGCCAGCAATATGAAACCCTCCCCCCCACCCCCACCCCGTAGGAATTTTGGACATATAAATTTTTGTGTTCGTATTGACATGTACTTTAAGGTTTTAGGTGTTTGCCACCTGAGAATTACAGCGTATGCCGTAAAAAGCCAAAAAACACTAAGATGGTGTAACACTTCATCGTTTTTAATTACCACTCAATAAATCAATACATTCAAAAGTAATTATATACCCTGTTTGGTAATTTAAATAATTTTAAAACCTTAAAAATTCTATGATAGGTTCTATGTTCTGAATTTGCGCATGCACAATTTTCTCAAAAACCTTATTAAGACATCCTCCAGGTACTTGGAACTTGTGTACCAAATTTATTAGATTTCACAGACAACTTTCCATAACGAACAAAGGAACTGGTGGCGTTGCATCCGGACAGAGTATGCACATTTAGCAGAGCATGGCTCATTTGTACACCAAAAATTTTGAGAAATGGAGGTGACATTTATGGCCCTACGCTTGTTCCCAGTTCCTGTATCCAAAACTGTCTTCAATGTTGCTGGCATTTTACCTTATTAGCAACATAAAAACATCTATGTCCGGAGATCTAAATCTGAAGGGAAAGTTTTCTTGACAAGATTGTGAAGCTTGGGTGCAGTGTTATATAATTTTAGTATCTGCTTCTTCTTGTGAAGAACATAGGTCCTCTTGTATTGAATGTTTGATGGTTAAACCGCCTTCGCTAGTGAACCAAGTGCACTTATCACTATGTGATAAGTAAAGATTTTTTCTATATACATAGTGGGCATATTTGTTCTGAGCCCTTTTCACTATGTAGCAGAGTGACTAGTTGTTCCTTATTTTTCCCATTAGCAAGGAATTTTTTCCAATCCTATGGAATCTTAGTCTTAGGCCCTCTTATTAAAAAATTATCTCCACAAGCCTTACGTAGTCTTTCAATATTTTTAATATATACATCTAGGTAAGTATCCGTAACAAAATCTATTCTGCGGCTCAAGACAATCTCTGTTAGTTCCCCAAATTATGTCCAAAATTCCTACAGGGGGGAAGGGTTTGTATACACCAACCCCCGCTCTATATTTTGTATATTGACCAGTCTTTTCTTTTCGGCCCGTCGGAGGTTGAAAAAAATACCACATAGAATTTTGCAATAACTTTTTTATAAACGTTTTTTGCTTGTAAAAATTCCTGGATAGTTTTTCTTGGTCATTTACTTCTTTTTAAGTTATAATAAATTAGTTAAAAATTTCCATATTACATATAGCATAAAATAATTTATCTACATTATCTAGATTAGGTTCTGGACCTGTTATGCGTGAAGTCAAAGCCCTAGCTAAGTTAGACCATCCTGGTGTCGTACGTTATTTTAATTCATGGGTTGAATATCCTCCAAAAGGTTGGCAGCAACTTAAAGATAAAGAACTTGACATAGTGTAAGTTTGTTTTTAAATAATTTCTGATACTTATCCAATTGATAATGATAAATTACTGAACATTTTCGAAGATATGTCCCAGGTAGCACAACAATGTTGGCCGACATTCTACCGACATCGGTCAATATTGACGCAATATTGGCCAATGTCGGCCAACATTGTTGTGCTACCTGGGGTTCTAACATCATGAAGTTTAAACTTTGTGACGAGAACTTTGTCATAAACTTTTTGTGTTCTTTGGTGAAAACTCAAATTAAAGAATTATAAATTTGCTGTAAATTGACACTACTCACTTAGATATTTAGCAGCAGTTTTATTGTTTAGATAAATATAAACATAATAGTTGTATTTCATGAGATGCTCTTAGTTTTTTAATAGTTAACCCAAAACCTGATAATTCCCAAAGAAAGCCCTCAAGACCCAAGCCTTGAGACTAGGATTTTTTGTTGCCTCATTAGGGAATTTGCCCCTTGCTTGCTAACGCTTGCCAAACCCTGTGAATGGCTGAGCTATTTTAGTTTGGTTTTTCCCCTTATGTCAAAAGTTACCTTATTGTGCTCTGTGAATAAACTCCCAGGTCAAAATAAAGAGAAGTTATGTTTTTTAAACAAGTTTGTAGAATTAACAAAATTAAAAACCTTTACAACATAACAACTTTAAACATATTTGGCAAGAAAAATGGAGCCACAAAACCCTAATATGCTCTAGGGCGATGGCATTTGAACAACCATCATAGTTACAAGTTGAAGATTTCCAAAAGGGTCAGTCAAATCAAAATCTCAATTATAAGGCAGACTAAGATACACACACAAGTCTAAATGTATTAATCCTAAGCTTTTATTTCTTTTATTATTTATAGTTAAACCTTCTTACATGGCTATGCATGGCTTTTTCCGTATTTTATGCACCAGTCTTTGTAGCAATAAGCATAAATTTCAGAATTTTAAAAGTAATGAATTTTTTTATACTCTCCTTTTTTTTATTCAGAAAGGATTTTGAGGCTTATCTTCAAAATTGGTCAGATATTCAAGATCAAAATTACTAAGTTTAACTGAAACTAAATTGGTAGCCGAATTAGTTAACTATGTTTAACAATTGAGCTGATGAATTAAGTTTATTAATAAAGATGTCAAATTAATAATTGTTCATAACCGAAATATACAACTATAATACACATAAACTAAGAATCATTTAAAATTAACTGTAAATATTTATACCTTGATTTAAAATTATCAATTACTTATCAAAATTCTCTACTATGAAATGCATACAGATTACAGAAAACACTAGATCTACACCCTCCCTTGTTGGGGGAAGAGAAAATTTGAGGAATTGGGGTTTTTGAGCTTTTAAAAATCCATGGTTTACCTCAATGTGAGTAAAGTTCTGACTCCCCCCTCGCCCAACCCTGCAATTTATGATACACTAGCAATTAAATAACCTGTTTTCGCACAGACTAAAAAAAATTTCAAATCGATCCAAGTATATGTAACATTTAAATATTATAGAATAATAAGGTTATGTTATTGTTTCTGCATGCTTTAAAGTATCAAATCCCATTTTATTACCTGAACATAATAATACACTATAAAATGCAAGTATAAATGTCGTCGCAATTTCCCTCATAAATACATAAAATCTTTTAGCTCATTTTGCTTGTTTTTGATAATTTGGCGAGAAAAGATATATAGCTACAAAAACACTTATACAGCTCTAGCATGATAAACAACCAGCTTATAAATTATTTTTTTAAAAAAACGTTTTGCTTATTTGGCACGTTTAGGTAAGAATTTGACGAGTTCGGCAATGTATTTGCCGAAAAATTAAAACATAAAACCCTAATATGCAGCTCTAGTGTGAGGGCCTGAACAACCATCATAGTTATAATTCATGTTAATAACTTAAACATGCATATGTGCAGTCAACAGAACCATCAATAAAGAAATCATCTAAACCCACAATAAAATCCTGGAATGGAGACTGGACAGAATTGCGTCACATGAAACACATTAATTATTTTTTAAATAACGAATTTAGTTTTTGAAGTTAATGGTAACAGAATAAAAGCATTTTCAATTTTAATTGTTGTGTTTTAGTTTCTTCAGTTGAATTTCAGCAGGATGGAAGAAAAACTATTGAATTTGCATGATATTTGGGTAGCTTTTTCAGAAAATTCTGAATTTCTCAAAAAAAAATAGAACATTTTGAGCTCTGAAAGTTCAAAAATCGTAACTTAAGTATGAACTACACATTTGTGCCAAGTTAACAGTCAAACAGATGACGAGTCTATAAAGAACAAACACACACACAAAACTTCATTTATATTATTATAGATTTGCTCCTTTCTCATGTCTTTCAGTTCTTGATAATGAATTTTTTTTAAGTAAAATTTCTCATGTATTAGTGATTTCATATAAATTTAAAACTTACATTTAAAAGGCCCATTGTTACACTTGGATATATTCAAATAAATTAAGTTGTGTATGATAGACAAAAATCAATAGTGTTTTATGTTTAGTATTTAGCAGAAATATATTTTATTATAAATTTGATTGCTGTTTAAATTTGTTAAACACAACTATTTTGTTTCTAAAATGAATTTTTCACAATTATTTTATTTTTAAACCTTTAAAAAAAATTTTCTTTCAGTGATGTTTCACATTCAGAAACCTGTGAAGAACTAGTGAAATCTGCTGAAGAAAATCACAGTAAATTTAAAAATGATTTAAGGCAAGAGAATGTATTTGCTAAATTGGCAGAAAATCCTTTAAAACCTATAAATGAAGATTTTTTCAATGACACTGACTTTGATTATAACCCTTCTTCACATTGGTCGAATGAAGATTCAACTTCTGATTCAAATAACAGTTCAAACTCCCAATCAGAGGACAGTTCATTATCAGATGACAGTTCTGACACCTTATCTTTGAATGATGCTTCTAAAATTTCTGAATGGAGCTTATATTTTGATCACGGGGATGAATCAAGTGATTCTGATGGCATTTCACGAAGAACTTTCATTTATCCAAGAAACATTGCATTTAGGGATCAACAAAATTCAAATACATTATATGAAACAGCATTAAAATCCCTTACCACTCCCAGCATCGTTTCAGATATCAGAGAAATGTTTAATATTCCATCTGAACTTTTTATTGATAAGGATGCAGCATACTTACATTTGAAAAAAATTAATAAATATCTGTCTTGGAGGATAAACTCGGATTACCTCAAAAAACTTTATCGTTACATATTTTTTGATCCATCGTGTCCTGATCCAGATCATTCTGAATGTTTAGGATGGTCATGTATATTAGATGGCATTGAGCCATTTGAAGTTACAAAGAGTCTTGTTTTGTTTCAGAAGTGGCTTTTATCTGCACTATGTGTGTTACGTTTAGCTGAGAGTCATTATCATAATTTGCTGGTAGCAAATTTAAGTTATATTTTGTGGGAAGTTAATCATTTATTAGAAGAAAATATTTGCTCAAAATGTTTGCCTGTGAACTCTATAAACTATTCATCTTTGAAGATAATCAGTGACTTCTTTTATCTTAAAAGAAAAAATGATGATTTGGCGTGGCCAATGAAATTTATTTGTCTTCTTAAATTTAGGCATATGGTCTTTTGTGAGTTAAATGAATGTCCACAGTCAGATTGGCAGATTTTATTTTATAATGGTGATTCTAATATTTTCAAGAAAAATCTTTCATTGTTCCGTGTTTGGATTATATCCATGTTATGTGAAATCTCAGTAAAAAAAGTTTTTAATGAAATTATATTTTCAAATTTATGCCATGTTTTAGCAGAGGTTAATATATTTTTGCAAGAAAAGAAAGATGTTCCTAATCATTCATCAAAAAAATTCTTTGAACTGTATGGAAATTTATTACATCAACCAAAAACTGCTATTCTGCTGGAAGAACAAAAAGATAAACTCTTTATGATGTTCTGTAATGCATATTTGCCAGAAAAAGTAAAGCCACCTAGTTCTTTTCTTATGACTACAGATGAATCCAAAAATGAAGTCCTTGGATTTTTATATATTCAGGTAATTTATAACAGTAGTTTAAAAGTAATACGCTGTGGCTGCATTACCTTTACAAGTATGATGTCAGCTTTTCTTTTATAATCTAGTTAACTTTGTTTATATTTGACAAATCTGTATAGTGCAAAACATTGATATTGCACGGAAACATCTGGCTGAATACTTACTATTTTTAATTGTTAGTTATCATGCAATGAAGTCAATGTAAAGCAATAAGACTTCAAAACCCTTACAAATTTTGTTTAGAGGGGATGTATATAAATTTCGTCACTCAAAACTGTTATTTTTTTTACTCCCCTGTGCCACGTTTGATCACTCCCCCCCCCCTTAAAATTATGTCTCATTTGCTGTATTCCCCCACCCCACTTTCAAAATAAAAGGTTAATTTTAACATGTCGCTCTTATTCTGTAATTCCATAAAAATGCATAGTTTATATATTTTTTTTTAATTAACTGGGAAAGAAAAAAGATAAAATTTATCTTGGTTAAATAATTTATTCAGAGGAATTGACAAACATTGTATTTACATTTCTGTTGTCCAAGGACTAGCTAGCCATTGGCTAATGTCTCCTCATTCACACATAAGATCCCACCCCAAAACAGTCAAGGTCTCGATGTATTCAGATTTGTCTAGTTATGTGTCTTTTGGCTTTCTTCCTGGTAGTTGCTAGTCCTCTGATTGATCAAGATAGTGTGTGATTCGGGGATGTGCAGTAGCCTGTTATGAAGAGGTCTGTAAAATATCAGACTAATAATGCCAACGTTGTGGCATGTAATAATCTCCCCATCCTCTTTCTGAAATAAAGGGTTTCTTATGATATAAAAAAAGATTATTGATTTTTTTCTCAAAAACTTTGTTTTACGTCAGAGAAATTTTTCAAAGTGAAATTTTTCGAATTGTTACATCATGCAAACGATTACCCCTCCATGTCACAATCCATCATGTTGGTGCGTACCCCTCCCTCCCACCTCTGTGTGACATAATTTATGTATGTGGTTGTTGTGTTGTATGTGGTTATATCAGGTTGCGTGCGGCTACCACACGCACGCAACCTGAATCAATCATCCACTCGCTAGAGGGCGCAGATTTATCTCTGTGTTCCTACCAGTATACTGAATAACATCGGAAATAGTAGTATATAAGCCTAGGTAACTCATCTCTACCTTGAGGATCCTTTTGGTAGACTGTGGGTTACTGAGGCCGCTACAATGTACATCCCCAGATTATTTATTTTATTTTGTTTTAATTTGTTCTGAATACTTATTAATTCATTTAGTAAAGGTATCTGGAAATATTATTGTTATTAACAATAACATTTATTGTAAAGAATTTTTAAATGTACACTACTTGTCCAAAAGAATAGTTTTGGGTGAAATTTCAGCTTCTGTTTTTAGAAGACGGTGATTTGCTGAGAGTTACTGATATTTGCATAGATCTTTGTGTGATGCAAGCTTGAAACATGGGCCTACCAATGTAAGACTGTTTAGTTTTAAGTAAGCATGGATAAAAGTTGCAGATGTAGTCAAGGAAGTGATGTACCAGAGTTCAAAAAGGGGCAGATTATTGGCCTCTATCAAAGAAGAGCCAGAAATGAGCTTTTTCAATGACGCCAGTGGTGTATTTCAAGACGATAACACCAAAGTACATCAGGCTAATATTGTGACATCTCGGTTAAGTGAACACGATACATACATCATTTCAATACTTGATGCCACCACAAAGTCCAGACCTCATTCCTATCAGGAATCTCTGTGGCATATTTGAAAAAGAGTTAAGGGCACATACCACTCTTCTCTTCCATCATTTATTAAGGGTTTAGGACACCTTTTGGTGGAATAATGGTCCAAAACAAAAATACTCTCCAGAAGTTCACTACAACAATGACATGGCGTACAAAAGCTATTATTCACACTAAGGGTGGTCCAACAAAATATTAAGGTCTGCTACTTTTTTTTGGATACATAGTGTATTTTAACACCTTTTTCAATTTTCTGGTATTAAAAAAAAAGTTGTTTTTTTTACATTGTTATTTGCAGTTGCAATTTAACAGTAAAAATATATCATTTATATGCCTCTTAGTCAAAAGATATTATCTAAATCATTTTTAATGTTCTATCAATGAGAAAAGAACTTCAGTCATTTGCTTCTGTTATAAATAAGCAAATGAGAAAAAACGCTTTTAAATGTCAAATGTCATATTAGCAAAAAAATTTCTTGCAGCATTTTTTTGGTGATTGGGCTTGCTTACGTTGAGCAGTAACTCATTGCCAGCAAATTAAAGTTAATAGTTTATCAAGCAACCTGATATCATAATGCAACTTTTTTTTTCAATAATTTTTTTTAGATGCAGCTTTGTCGCAGGGATAGTTTACGGAACTGGCTTGATATACATTCACAGAACCGGAACTATTGTGAAGTGATGAATATATTTCATCAAATCGTAGAGGCTATGGCATATGTCCATGCTCAAGGTTTGATGCATAGAGATTTAAAGGTAAACTATTAACTTTGTATCTTTTTATAAAAAGGTAAACAATTAATTTTCTTAGTATCTGATTTTCACTTTCTAGTAGTAGTTGTTCATTCATCAAAATATGTCAGTCTGTCAAAGTATTTCAATATTTTTATTGTAGTAACCGCTTACTTAATTCATTTAATTTAATTTTGATTTGCTTGCAGTTGTTTTAAGCTTTACACTCCAAAAAAAAAGATTGTTAGGTATTGAAACAACCATGTTTTTATAATTATTGTTTAATTATAATAACTAAAAATGGCTCATTTCTGATAATTTCTAATATCCTTAATTGACTCGTAAAACTGAATGTCATCAATTGCTGTCTTGCATAATATGGGAAATAAAAAAACATAGTTTTTTCTGATTTATGTCAGACATAATATATTTGCAACAAAAGAATATGAACTACCTAACTTTATTTGGAAATTAACCATAGTTACTTTCTGTTTAAAGAAATAAAATTAATACACATTATCTAATAATGTTTACATAACTTTTAAAAAAGTAATATAATTTTCAATTTCATTAAATAATTTCTGCAGATTGCCAATTGAATTACTAATGAATTTTAAAGGTAAATGTACTCTCAAAAATCCTCAACTTGGTGGCACAACAGCCTATAGTGAGCTAAACCCTCCTGCTCTCAATTCAACTCTCCAAGAGCTCTAAGCTACTAAGCACATGTTCTGCTTAGGTGGTTAACCTCCCAAGGAATCTCCAGCGTTTAGATTACTTGCTTCGTTATCATTTTATAAACACATAAGGGCTGAAAGATGAAGTGATTGTCCTATTCAGGATTCGAATCCTGGATCTGTGCCATGGCAACAGGAACCAATACTAATATGCCATTGCGTCAAAAAAATAGATGTGTACATGATCCTATAATTAAGGACTCGTAGGGTTAAAATGTTGATAGATGTCCCTAATATTAAGTTATTGTTCTCTTGCAGCCCTCCAATATATATTTTTCATTAGAAGGTCTTATTAAAATTGGGGATTTTGGTCTAGCAACACAATTTGAAATGCAAGGACTGCCTGAGGAACTGATGCCTGATGAGCATACTAGTCATTGTGGAACTGCACTTTATATGAGTCCTGAACAAGTATGATTTATTTAAAATTGAGAAGTATATATTACTTAGTGTTTATTTGGTAAAGAATACAGTGGACCCTTAAAATTGTTTTTTTTATCACCCCATTTTTCCAATATTTTTACCACACAACTATCAATAGATTTTATTCTTATACTTATAATATAAAAAAATTATTAATAAATTTTTTAATATGAATTATTTTTAAAAAATTTAATATTGTACACAAATGAAATAGATTTTAAAATGTTCCATGTACAAGTGATTTTAAGTTTTTGTAATTTTTTGTGATAAAAGTTAAATTAATCAAATTGTAACAAACTTTTCTGAACCTTTTCATAAAATTAGTGTTTGTTTGGGATAATTATAAGCAAATTGACATATCCATCAGAATTTTAGAAAAAAAGCCAAAACTTTTTGTTTGATGAGGAAAACTAAAAAAACTATTAAAAATTTCTAAACCAATAGGAATGTTAGGATATACCTGGATAACTACATGAGAGAGTTTAAATGCTGTGAGGGAGGAAATGAGACGTATTTAACACCTTAAAATACATTAAAAAATTAAATAAAAAAGAAAATGGAAAAAAGTAAATAATGCCAGAACCCTAAATACTTGTGTGTGTGTGCGCATCTCAATATGTGCAAATAAACTAACTTCATTCAACACAGTTACAGTTTGAGTCTGAAAACTGTAAAATAGTATTCAAGCAAATAGAAAAGTAAAAATAATGCTCCATGAGCAGATGCTATGCATGTTAAAGGTTGGGTATGTAGGACTTTTGGTATACACTAAAAATAACCATAACTCACTTAAAAAATGCACAGAAGTGAATTATGTTTTCAAATTATTGTGAAAGGATTCCTAGACTATAATTTAGATGAAAAATGAAATGTGTTTTTCTCACTTTTGCTTAGAAGAAAAAACGTTTAGTGATAACATTAAAAATAGGAGTATTTGCAAAGTGTATAATAAAATATTGAAACCTAAACAGTAAAAGCCTAATTATGTAATTGACCTAAAAAATTATCTTAAATTTTATAACTAAGACTATTTTCTGTTTTTTACCATATGCTTTTTGGATTACGGGCGAATGAGTCCGATTGACCGCAGGTCTCCAAACCAAAGTGCCTCTGTGTTAATCCTATAGAAAAAAAAATCATAAGCCACATTTCTCCGGCTACATCGAATACTTTTACAAATGGTTTTTTATTTGATAAATGTAGATGATTTACAGATCTCCATAATCCCACTTTTTTAAATTGGTTTAAATATTTTTTTTTTTTAAATTTGAAATAAATAATTTGACACAATCTATTCAACCCAATTTCAAAAAGTGAGATTATAGAGTCCTATAGTCCTAGTTTACATACAGCTATATTTATCATATAAAAAAAACGATTGTAAAAATATTTAATACAGCCGGAGAAATGTGGCTTAGAAAATAATTTCTATTGGATTAACACAGAGGCACTTTGGTTTGGAGACCTGCGGTCGATCGGGCTAATTCGCCCTTAAGAATGAATTGGCACTTTTACTTTATCTGACTATAGAGTATGAATAATGTAAGGAGTACTAAGCTTAGTACAGGGACTGTATAAAATATTTATTGTGCATAATTAAAGGAAAATTATGGCTAAAATGATTATTTTTTTTCAGGAAAGTTTAACAAGTAATATTTTATATTTTTCATGATAATTGAATTGAGGGATTTTTCAAATAGTAATATCAAAATTCATTATTAAAAAATTCATTAAGGCAAATATTTATAATGATATTTTTTGCATTCGATCAGGTTTAACATTGATTTTACTTTCATGTATTTCTCCAAAATATAGAACAAGATTATGAATAATTTTCAACAACTGCAAAAACATATATTTTCACTTGGATCAAATTATTGACTGTTGAAATGTGACTCTCTAAAATATGTATTGGATTGTTATGAAGTTTAATCATTTTTGTCAATTGCATGAATTTGTTGTTCTAGCGATCCAAGAAGTGTTACAATTATAAAACAGACATATTTTCCTTGGGTATCATCCTCTACGAGCTTTTAGTGCCATTTGCAACTCGAGCTGAAAGATATAAGGTACTTGCTATTTTTTTGTAGAAAACTTAGTAAATATTTATAATATGTGTGGTGAACATATTACAATTAGTATTTTTCTAAAGTATAGATATCTGAAAAAAAAACATTTATTTTGAAATTTCATTTACACCAAACATTACTTAACTTTATTTTGTTTTTCTCCCATATTGCTTTTTACTTCTTTATTGCCCAGAATTTCTACATCCTTTTTTTATGTTGTAAAAATTAAAACATAAATGTAATTTTGGTTTACAAATAAAAAAAATTCATAATTTTTACTTAATTATAGAACTGCTAATATTTGAATTTCATGTAACTTCTGTTGGTGTAACTTTGATTGTTTGGTTGGTAAACTTCATTGGCGTTAATTATTATTATAAATTAAAAAATTATAAATTAAAAATCACTTTAGAAAACAAAGTTTTTGCAAATTTCTAGATTTTTTAATTAAAAGTAAAAATCATTTGAAATCTGGCAGGAAAAAACACATTTTTTAACCGAGCACAATATAAATAAATTAAATAGGTTACTGTTGAAGAGCTGCTGAGAAAAAGAACTTTAAAAAAAGGTAATTTAATTTTTTCTGAAAACTGTGAAGAATGAAAGGGTCTTTTGTGATTGGTATCATAAACTATTTTATTTGAATAGAATGTTCTTTTGATAAATTTATTTTCGAATTTTCCTTTTAGGCTATATATGCTGCAAGGGATCGCCAGTTTTCACAAGATTTCATTTCTAAATATTACAAAGAGGTAATTATTGAAAAGGGCTAAGAAGGACTTTTTTTTCCAATTCTTCCATACTGTATGGGCCTCTAAAACTTTAAGTTTCTAAATTACATTACTTTTTCTCTGGAAATTTATATTTTAACAGGGTCAGTTATTAAAGAGAAGTTCTGGTGATATTGGCTATGACCACCCGAAACGTAGCAAACTGACTGGATGCAATAATGCTTTTAGTTGGATTTCTCGTGAATGGGAAACACACAGGTGTATTGAGGAAGGGATGTGTTTTTTAATTTGGTATGTTTGAATTAACATCTCGTGACAATTTTCACAAAGATTTCTGGCAGCAGGACTTGTAATTTTGAACCATCATTTCATATTTTTCATTATAAAAATATTATTTAATATTGAAAACAAACCACAAAAACACTAATCAAATTTAGCATTTGTTGAAAACTGTTTTTTATAACTTTGAGGTTGGAGGAACTGTTTTTTAGAAAATTGTAGTATGATGTTAATTCTTCAAAACCAAATTAAAAACTTCTTATATTCATAAATACAACTATGTGTACAAGTAATTCAACCAAAACCATACTTGCATCCAATATTTTGCGATGTTAGCTACTTTTATTTTGTCATTACCAATATCTTTAGAGTTTCCCTTCAATAATCTTCTTTGATTCAAAAGTAAATATTTCAAACATTTGAATGTATTGTGCATGTTAATTAAGTCTCGCCCTTTAAAACCAAATATTATCTTGTAAAAAAAAACTTTATAGATTTCACTCAACACATCGGTAAGTTTTTGTGCTATGTCTATCTTGGTTTTTTTAAAATTATAAACTTGGTAACTACGAAACTCATATATAAATTAGTAGTTTTATGGCTTATAATAAAAAAGATCATCTTACAGCACAGAATCAATAAAGGTCATATAAAGAAATGCTACAGTTTCTTTTTCGATAAAAGAAAATAAGTACTAAAAATATTATATAAATGATTAATTTAATAAATAAAAATAAATAATGATAACTAGTATATTAAGTTTATTAATTTGTTTACCAATAATAGCTTGCTATTATATTACTGTATATTAAATTAATTTCTAAATTTTTTTTTTTTAAGAGCCCTACTCGATCCTTAAATAATTACAATAAAAGGGTTTCTCATTCATAACAAATTTAATACTAATAAAATAAAACCTGTGTCATCAATAAGCGCTTCAAAGTTTCAAGATCTAAATTTGTCCACATAATTTTAAATATTTTAAAACTCTGCTGTTGTCAAAGTAACATTTAAATCACGCAAAAAATATCTCACCTAAAGCACATTAGGATGGAAAAGGGCGAAATGACATGTTTTTTAACACAAAGATATACAAATTAATGTTTAGAGATTTTTAAAGCCTTTTTAAATGTTTACATTTTATCGTCCAAACATCGCTATTTTATTTAGCTTTATAAAGGATTTGGACAAACCAGTATAATCAATTTAATCTATAATAAATTTTAAAATAAGAATGCATAAAAACACACGCAAAAATATTTTGCACAAATCAAACTAAATGTATATACTATGTACTAGTTTATGTACTTCTACTTCAATTACCTTTTCTTTATTTTTTTTCTTTATTTTTTACTGACAATATCAACCCTACAACAAGTTAACATGGCTTTAAATAAGAAAAGTTGCAACTATTTTGAATTATTTCTTGCAACTTTTTTAGGGTTATGCTTGGTGAAAGTGGAAATTTTAATCGCTTTTTTTAGCTTCCGATTTGGTTATTTGAAAAATTGGAAATGATAAATTCGGTTTTTCTCTCTCAAGTTACCATATCTTAAGACGACAAGCTTAATCAGAGTATTCTTGTAGACATTTTAGGCATGCTTTAATAAGCTAAAAAAACGTGTGTCATAGTTATAACAAGTTAAAAGACATGCAATGTTGTCGTTGGCATATGCATATACAAATTGGGGTGTTCTTGAGTGTTTTTGTTGTCAGTGTTTTCTTAGTCTGAACATACAATAAAAAATAGAATTTTTTTCAATACAAGTCTCAAATCGTATTTATTTTAAATGTTTGAAAAATCTGCATTCACTTGGGAGATATGAAATATTTCCAAAATGGGAGACTTGTCCCCTGAAAGGTTAAAAAAACTGTTAACACTTTTCAGTTATTTTGTTTAACCCTTTCTTTTTATGACTGGGAAAATAAAATGTATTTTCCATGTTTGTTTTTCCCTAACTTTTTTAATCAATGTATTTCCCATGATTGTTTTTCCCTAACGTTTTTAATCAAATTAATATTTTTTGGGGAATTATTTTTTTCTAATTTTTTTCTAAAAAGTTTCAAATATGCATGATTTAAAAAAATAATAGAACTGACATAACAAACTTTTTGAAAAAAAAACTAACAACAAAGCCAAGATCTCTGCACTTTTTTTCCTTGTTTTCATTGAATATAAATCTTAATTACTGGTAGCAAATACATATTAATTAATAGTTCACAAAATATGAGACTTGGCACTTAATAGGTTAATTGAAAGTATCTTTTGAACTGTCAAGTTGTGTTTTTATAACTAATATAAAGATTTAACTCCCATTATTGTATAGATTATTCCAGTAGTAATTAAAACTGTATAAAATTAGAATTAATGGGTCTTTTATATGGTTGTAATAAATTCTTTAAAATGTATTGTAAACATTAATCCTTCACTTCAATTTATGTATCGTGATAATTTTTTACAAAATGAGTTTTTATAATGCAGGTATTTTTATAATAGGTTTCTTTTTCAGAGCATGCTTGTGCAAAAACTCCTGGATATTGATCCAAAAAGAAGACCAACTGCTTCTGAAATAAAAAAGCACCCATTGTTTCAAAAGTTTCAGAATTCAAGAACTTAAAAATGAAAAACTTCTTTGTAATTTTTAAACTATTTTATTATGTAACGATAAAAAAAAATTGAAGAATGTTACTTTTTAAGTTACATTGAAATACAATCATGACTATTACTTAGTAATGCTTATTTTTTTATGCATACTACAAGTCTACATTATTACATATAATTGAAAGATGATGGCTAAAAACAATCAATCCCAATTCCATAATTTTAAAGAATTAAATGTTAATTATTGTATTTTTATCCATTTATTTTGTAGTTTGAAGCATTGCACGAGTTTAAGTTTGTGTAATTTTAATGCATTTATTCCCTTTCTATTTGCCATGAACCCATCAGTTGTTCAGTATTACATACTTGCATTCTGGTTGTAATGACCTCTTCACTCTTGAAAAAAAAAAACTACACATATAATCTTTATCTAAGCATATTTTTAAAACAATTATATATTTAACAGGGGCAGGTTGATTGAAAAAAATTAACATTTGATGACAGGTTCGTCAAATTAAAGAAATTTGAAGTTTTGAGTGGTAAAAATACAATTTTTGAAATGCTTTGAAAACACTAACAAGCTCGATCAGGTTTTTGTGCAATTAACAGTCCTTTCTAATATTTGTTTTAATCTGAAATGTCTTATAATTTAACTACGGAAAAAACTTGTTTGCAAGATATCTAAAATCTGCTTGATCCTCTTGCTATGACACTTTTTATAAAATTTATAAATCACCGGCTTTAGTATCAAATTTTCAAAAACTTGAACATTCTAGTTTATAATAGAAATGTTAGTATTAAAAAAACTGTAAACTGAAGTTGTGAAATGAACTCTACAAAGGTCCATCTATGCATGTATGTGTACCTTTGCAGCAAAGAGGCTAATATAGTAATGTAAATGATTTTGGGGAAAAAAACTTGGTTTCAGCCCTCATTATTTGATTTTAAAAAATTGTTAATATTTTGTTTAAAATTAATATGATGTTTTTAAATCACAGTATTGCTGATATCTTTAAATAGAAAAAAATATGTTAAACTTTGATCTATCAAGTAGCTAACTCATTCATTTGTCCCAAATTTCTTACTCTGGAATGCATGCGACATTAGCTTAATTGCTTTTGTTGAAGACATTTTGTAAAAGTCGAAAGAAATCAGAGTTGCTAATTTTTGCTTCAATTTTTTTTTTATGGGTGTGAGTACTTTTATCAACTTTTTGAAACAAAAGCTGTTTAATATTAGAAAATTTAAAATAAATATCAAAATATTTTACAATATATGGAAAATTATAGGTGTTGGGCCTTAAAAAGAGGTGTAGAGGCTAAGTAAGTAAAAAATACATAATGAAATACCGAAAATGAGAGATGTAAATGAATCAATATATTTCAAACATCCTCGAAACTCATTATTTGATATTCTTCATAACTATTTGTACACCGTAGGTGATAGGGCGACATCACACTTACAAGGTCTATTACAAATTTAGAAGCAACCTGTCCGTGTATGATTTCTTCAACACAATCTGGCATCATAAATATGTAATGTTTAAGCAGTGCATATATGGAAAGACAAGACAAATGAACCTTCTCCAAATATTGCCACTCTTCCTGCAAGACGTTAACGTAAGCATTTTTACTTGTCAGTTATTAGTTTGAAATGTCACGTGAGCACACAAAACCAATCACTGACGAAGGAAAATACTGTCGGTAATGTCTTGGAGGAAAAGTAGCTATGTTTGGCAAAGATTCCTACATGTTCCGTCACTCCATGTATGCTCTGCTTTACAATTCTTTTTGCGAACTCCTTAAAAATCATAGGCAAATGCCGACTGGTCGGCTGACATTTTTAACCCCAAGTTCCTTCCCCACCTGCTCTGATCTGTCTTTTCTGTAGGATAGAACGAGTTTAGAGTATAATCAGACCCCCCCCCCCTCACACGTACAGTATTTTCATGGCAACATTCAGAGATTAATATGTACTTATGCCACTTACAACCTGCCATTTTGATTTTTACCAGATGCCTCAAATTTTATTACACTTAGAAAAAAATTGTCAATACAAAAGTTGTAAAGGATAAAGTGTGCTATACAATTGTGGAATTAGCGTTGGACAAACTTTCAGCCCAAATAGGATTGCAAGCGTTAGGCGCTGGTTTGATCCTGGTGACAGTCACTGTTTTCCTATGGATGGAAGCCCGTGCAGCCAAAAATGTCTGACGAATAATACCCCGTATAGAGGGAGTGCACGTTAAATATGCTCCAAAGTCTAAATGCTGCGTACGATGTCGCCCTTAACGGTTGCATTGGGTGCCTACTCAGGTGTCGGCTTGTCACCTGATTGTGGTTCTAAATTATGATGTCCGTCGCCAATAGCCAAGTACGACGATAATTCAAACTAACCTCTAACCTATGGATGGAAATATGCATACAAAATATAACTGAAATACCCGAGCATACTGGTGTAGACATGCTCGTAAAATCTGTGGAGTCCAAAGTCCTGAACGGCGTTAGAGTGCGATGTTGTTTGAAGTTTTGTTGGGTGCCAGCTCAAGTGTTGACCTTGTCACTTGACCCTGGTTCTAAATGACGAGGCGTAAATGGCTGTGCTAAAGCTTCTTAAAAATAGATAGCCGGGAATGATTAAATTACAAACACTACGTGCATTTTGGCCCCAGTGGCCAAACTCAAAAAACGACGAGCCTCTCACTGAAAAAGTTATCTGGTTGGTTGGTTGGTAGACATATATATTCAGGTTTGTGTGCTTATCTGGTTCAATACCTGTAATACTAAGACGTATTCATGCTTTAGGCAAAAATCTCATCTAATAAAACACTTGAGTGCCCGAGTATATTGCGATGTGCGTGCTTTTTAAATCTGTGGAGTCGAAAGTCCCGAAATACAAGGCTAAATTGACTGTGTTAAAGCTCTTAAAGGCGGCTGAAATAGACAGCCGGAAACGACTAAATTATATTATTTTGCATTTGTTTGGATTAGTAAGTTAGGTTAGTTTGAATTATTGTCGCACACTAGAGCTACTCGAGGGTTATTTTTGTTTAGATTTATGCACGTTTCTAGCCTGAATATCACTATTTAAACGATATTTTTAATAAAATATAAATGACTTCATCTAATATGTTGTCGGTTGAAAATGCTAAAGGTACCTTTAAATTTCTAATTTTTTTAATGTTATGTTGCAACTTATTAATATGTTTGTTGGGTTTTTATAATAATTTTGAAGATTTTTACATCCTTTTTATTAATCATTAAATACCAGTGTAGGTTTTTTTGTAATTGTAACTAAACTTTAATAAATTGGATGTTTACTAGTACATTGCAATGGGCATGTTTCAAGTCTTGAGCGGCAACTGAAAAGCTGAAAATGAAAATAATTTTTTTATTGAGCTGCGATTGGTGAGTCAATGTCTCATGGAACAGAGCACTGATCGAAAGAGAAGCAGAAACCCCAGTTCCTTCCCCACCTGCTCTGATCTTTTCTGTAGGACAGAACGAGTTTATAGTATTATCAGACCCCCCCCCTCACACACACACAGTACAGTATTCTCATGGCAACATTCAGATTCATTAATCTGTACTTATGCCACTTGCAACCTGCCATTTTGATTTTTACCAGATGCCTCAAATTTTATTACACTTAGAAAAAAATTGTCAACACAAAAGTTGTAAAGGATAAAGAGTGCTACAATTGCGGAATTGAGCACTTGTTTTTCAAGCACAGGTTGAGATATTATGGATTTAGAACAATTTTAAGTACAAGTCTAACTTGGCCCTTCATACATTTTGTTGATAAAAAGGGGCTATGGTAAACTGCTTTCTAGATAACAGAGTTGGAAAAGCTCTATTAGATAAAAAAAAGGGTAACGATGTCTTGTGAAAAATGTGTGTATGGGAAAAGTCATGTATCGCTTTAAATTTATAATTAAGATGTATTGTTCTCTTTTGCAATGGAACTCTCAATTTTGTTGCTAACTGTAAAGCAGAAAATACATAATCTTGGTAAATTTTAATCCTACGGTACTGCTTGGCGCGTTTCTAAAAACCTGCCAACTTGGCAAAACTTGCGTGTTTTCCCGTTGCCAGATTCCTTCACGCCGATGCATTAACCCTAGCTTCATCGAATTGGTTGTAAGCGCTATACTAGCGCTGCTTTTCACAACACAAACCAAACTCTACACTACACAATGGGCCAATAGTGGCAATCCATTACGCACGCGTTTGAGGCTCCGGGCAATTTTGTTTTCTCTAAAAAAAACATCAGTATCCAACATGGGGTAGTACTGTAGGTCCCATTGAAAGCCTAGACACTCGTTTGGGGCCCAGGGCAATTTTGTTTTACAAAAGAAAAAAAAACAATCTCAAGAGAAAATTCACGTTCAAAACCTCACGAAGTGACAATAGATAAAAAAGAAATTTCGAACAAAATAATTCCGATGCGCACAACATCCGTGCAACCTACCCACAATTCCTCGCAAGTGTAACCAGCGCCACCTAGCCACAATGCATTTAGCCAGAAAATGCCGTACCACCAAAAAAAAATTGTTTATCGCCCTCTACAAAAACACCAAATCCCTTGACGACAGAAGTACTGTCAAATTAAAATTAACCATAATCTTTATCACGGCTTTAGTTTTTATGTTTATTTTATTTCTAGGTTCTCTTTTCAAAGTATCGTAATTGAATTCCACAGTACTTAAAATAGCCAGTTGACTTTAATTTTAATTAACCAACAGTTCAAAACAAAAGGGTAACCTAAGTTACACTAAATAAACACGTATCCATCTTAGTTTTTTTCAGACTTTAATTCTCAAAGCATTTTTTTTTTCAAAGCAGAGAGAGAGTATAGAAGATTAGGTAATATGGCAGAAATAGTATATGAATTTGGTAGATAATCTTTCCAGGAAACATTACCACTTATTAGCAACTTATGTTATGGAAACTTTGGTAATATATTAGACTCAAAAGTGTGTGTATTTCTATGTTACAAAATATATTGAGCCACTAAGTAAAAATAATTTTTCAGTATATGATAGTTTGAAGCTAGAAGGGCAAATATATTTTGGTGTGTGTGTGCATGTATGTTACAATTATATCCTAGAACCACTTTTTGTAACATATTTGAGAAAATTACCCCACCTAACTTTAGTGTGTTTGTCAATTATGTGACTGTTTGTTTCACAGAGAGTATTAAGTTTTGCTTAATAACTTACCAAGCTTTTTGTATTTAATGAAATGTCACTAAAATATTATGAATTTTAACAGCGGCCTTGAGAGACGTCATTGCAGCACTCACCTCAGATCCTACATCAAGATTGAATGAAGCTAAAAATAATTCTGGCAATGACATGTTGATGCATATGCAATTAGTATTTCCTCTTGCAACACAAATTCAACAAGATATCATACAGAATTATGGATTTCCTCCTGACCGTGAAGGTAGGACAGTCAAATCCTGTGTGTTATTGCGAACCCATGATGGAACAGAATGCAATTACAGCAAACCTTTCAAATGATCCCAAAACAATATTTACTAAATGCAGTTTAAAACACTTTAGCAATCCTCAATTGCCAGAAATACTGGTATAGTTTCCTAAATCTTTTAAAGTCCTTTTTTTTGCACCACTAGTCCTAACCACATTTATGTACCCATCATTTCCTTGCAAATCCACATTCCATCAAAGGTAATTTGAAATATAAAATAGAAAGTTTATTAATTAATCTTTTGTTAAAAAAGAATAAAAAAACAAAGAGACTGAACATAGTTTTTTAGCGACACAGTTCCAAAAGACAAAAGTGTTATTTTAAAGTTTAGAGGAAATATTTATCTTAACCAGGACATATATCTTCCTAAGATCAAGTAATATTATCAAGTTAAAATATTTTTAAAAACAGTTGTATTACAGTTATACAGTAATTATATACAATGTTTTCCCACCATTTTTCTTTATTGTCCGGAATCAAGCTACATTGAGGATGGACAACATTTTCTACTATAAAATCAGAGACTTTGGATCAGAATACATTGCATATTGGCAAGCCTAAAGTGATCAATCATTACTAAATCATTTGGGGTTAGCATAGCTCTGAGAATTTTTGTGACGAAACAAAATTGCAATCTTTCACTCAAATTATTCAGTGATTTATCTTTGTCCCCATCCCTAGGTTGTCATTTTATTATTAAATCGTCATATTATGTTATTGTTTAAATTGCAGCCTCGCTTTTTGATCCTTCGGTAACACACATTTAGTTTTTTTTGCTACCACAAATAATAAATATTTTTAAATGCAATAATTATTTTTCAAAGTGGAAGCGCATTTCTTTATTTTTTACAATTTTTGTCTTGCATGCAAAATAAAAGGTGAAAATGTGTTAATTGTAAAAAAAACTTGGAATACTGAACTTTTATGCATACATTGACTTTATCAGACCCTTGGTTATATAACGATCTCCTGAGTAAGTCTGTGAAAGGTTTGACTGTACTATATTGTCGGTGAAATGACAAAACCACGAATGTGCCAAAACACAAATATGTAAAACCGGAAGCGGTTAAACCGGGTTTTGGCTTTGGTTAAATAGGCAAAAACTTTTCTTGAGCTGGTTAAAACTGAAGAGCCGGTTTGAATAAACATTTTAATCGGATAAAATGAAAGTTATTGTTAGTTTGCATTATAGTTGCACCAGACACGACAGCAGTTGGCGACAGGCATCGTAATTAAGAACCACAGTCAAGTGACGAGCCAACGCCCCTAAACTGAAGGAAAATTTTAATGCTGTTAGATAAATCAATGGATTATGGCGTCATAAAATATATCATATTGGATTTGTTTGATATATGGGTTTATTATTTATTAACACTCGCTGCGGATAATGCCCTAAGAACTATGTTACCGGTAATGCTATTCTTATGACTCATTAGGTGGCAATAAAAATCTTCAGTGCTATTTTTTAATTAAAAAAACAGCGTAACTTTTACTATAAATTTCATTGTTTATAAATGTAAAATGGTGTCTTAATGTTATTCCTTTTGATTCAGCGTTTTTTTGCGATTTTTATGTTTTTCAGGAAGATTTCGTAAATACCTTTGAGATATTTTAATTAGAGAAATCGGTATTGGTTGGTTGTATGATAAGCTTTCCAAATTGAGACTCCCGTCGCCAAAGCCATGGTGTAGTACATATTAGTACACTTTTTTAAAGTTAGTACCCTTAATGCTCCAAAGACCGTCGCTGTGTACGGTGTCGACATAAAAATTGCTTTGGATGCCTACTCAGGTGCGAATCGTCACATCACATGATTGTGGTTCTAAATTACGACGCCTGTCGCCAATAGCCCTGTTGTAGCTCTAGTGCGAAGATATTTCAAACCTAACCTAAATAGATAGCCGGAATCGTTCAACCAACCAAGCAACTAGAACCGGTTTTTAGTTACTTTTAACTGGTCCTTAGTAACTTTTAACCAGTTAAAACCTAAGGGTAAAAAAGAAACGATTGAACCAGGAAGCGGTTTTGTTTTTCAAAAACTGCAAATCCCTAGAATCTGCACATTCGTGGTTTTGTCATCTGACCGAGAATATATTTTATTGTTTTTGTCCATTAGATGATTTTGCATGAGGTGAACATAAACTTCTTTGCTAAGCCAAAAGCAGGCCTGGGCGGTAACGCGTTTCAAGTACGCGTTACAATTTTCGAAAAAGTAATCTTTGTTACAGTAATGCGTTACTTTCATTGACTTTATCATTAACACTCTAATCAATGTCCAAAACAAGAAAAGTTCTTTAAAAAAAAACTTTCACATCCTTCTTGTTTATTTTTACTTTACTTTTCTCTTGCATTGCATTCAATAGAGGACGCCTCTTTTACTTTCTTCTGTATACTTCAAAAATGCCCGTCCCTATACCAAGAAATTTTTTAAAACTTTTTCTTAATTTCAGAATTCAATTCTAAAAAGCAGCTTTTGTTGTACCACAAGTAGATTTTCTAATAACAGCATAATAAAGTTGATTTAAAAATATCTTTCATTTCTACTTTATTTTCAAAACATTTGTAAATATGCAATTTTGTCATAAAAAGTAATTGTAATTTATTCCTTTTGGAAATTAGTAATTTTACATGTAATTAGCTACATTTTACAAAAAGTAATTGTAACGAGTTACATTTAAACAAGTAAATGCCCAGCCCTGGCCAAAAGTCTATTTTTTACTTGCAGTGTTGCTATCCCATGTCCACTAACTACTAATTTTGACGCTTTTTTGTGCAAAAACTGATGTCCCGAATAAGTTTATGAAGTGCCTTTACTTCCCCGAGAAAGTGTTTACTTTTTATTTAAATAATATATGTAACATAATTTATTTCCTCATAACATTCTTAGTTGAAAATAAATTTGTAGTTCCAAAGCAGTACTGATTCAACAATCCAATTTTTTTAGTGACATGGCCTTGTTGGCAAACCTACATAAGAAAGCAACTTAGAAACCACAAAAAAAAAAGATCAAGTCTTTGATAATATTTGTAAGAATTTTTTTTTAACTTCTTACAAAAATTATATAAACCTCTGAAGTGCTATGCACAAATATTGTTAGTATTACACTCTTTATTCTATGTTAAAAGAACTAAAAAAAATATGAGACAATAATTTGTTATTTAAAATTTGAAAATTTTATATACTTTTTTTTTCACTAGGATTATTACAATTCACCCAAATTATCAAGATTATGGAGAAGGACAATGAAGAAATTTTACAAATGAATGAGCATCTGAAATCTCTTCTTATACCACCTCTAGTTTTGCCATACTCTCAGTCAGTTTGAAGTTTTAGAAAAATTATATTGTAAATTTACATTTTATATTGTATGAACTTATTTATACTTTTTATTAAGATAGTTGTATAGTGTATATGTATACCTAAAAAAACAATAAAATTTTTCTTTTTTAGATTATTTAAAAGCGCAATTCATTGGCTTCATAAGTCATAATTTTTTTTAACACAAGGGCTATTGGAGACGGGCGTCTTCATTTAGAACCACAGTCAAGTGACAAGCCGGCACTTAAGTAGGCATCCAAAGAAACCGTTAAGGGGGACATCAAACACAGTGTTAGAACTTTGAAGCATATTTAACGTGCACTCCCTCTATACAGGGTATTATTCGGCGACATTTTTTGGCTGCACGGGCCGTTTATAGGTCGGCAGTTATTTTGGCGATACCCGAACCTGGGACTTTCCTTATGCAATCCGAACGCCATAACCGACTTGGCTCTATAGCCCAATTGCTATCTTAATTTCATTTTGTTGTTTATCTCAGAACAATATTTTTAATTTTTTACTTTATCTCAAAACACATTCTCCAAAACTATTGCTTCAAATTGTTTCAATTTATATATATATATATATACTCAGAAAGTAAATGAAGGTTTTGGACCTTGGTCAAAGTCTTAGTTTGTAATCATTTGATATTGTCGTTATTTGAAATTGAAATACAGCTATTAATCAGTTGAACTTGATTTTTTAAATTTTACTACTAATGGAGCATGTAAATTTTATGACACATATCCAAGAGTGGTTCATGACCTAACACATTTATTTGTTTCCAATTTACAAAATTTAATTATCTCAGTAATTTTTTTAGTTATGTTTTGTTGAAAGGCCGTTTCTAGGCAAAATTTTAATTAAAATCCTTAAAAATTAAAAAATTTTGTGAATTTTACAACTTTTCAACTTAAAACGATAATTATAAAAGCAAGAAGTTTATTTTATCTATTGAAAAAAATTAGACCTTCAAAGGTATATGGCTACCTTAATTAGCTTGTTGTGTATGTAAATTTTTTTTCTGTTAAACAAAATAAAGCACTTTGTGACAATAATTATTTGAATCTTGACATTTATTTTCCATTAATATTATAGGAGAAAATAATAAATTTGTATTTCTCTTTTGCTTAAATTGCAAACTTATTCATTAGAAGCAAATGAAAATTTTACATTCTGATGCAGTATGTCTTAAAAAAATTACATGGTTTATTTTTTTTAAAAGTTCCTTTAAAAAGACAAGCCTTAAATAGAGAGGCACTCTTATACACATCAGTCCAATCAAGGTGTGAATATACTTAGAAAAAAATAATCCGGCCCGGGACTTGTAGGCCTAGGCCGAAATACGGCACTGCTTGCATTTAACCTTGCAAAAGCTCATTATCCAGAACTTATACTGGAATTGAATTTATCAAGACAAGAATTTCTCATACTGCCACAATCTTTCACAATAAGCACAAACTTCATATTCTAAATTTTACATAAAGTATTAAATAAAAAATTTTCATTTTAGCTAAAGTATGTTTTAATAATAGGGTACTTGACTGCATCGCCAAAATACCTTCCAATATTATTTAAATTATAGTTGAAAGTCAAAAATAACAAATGCATATAATTTTTTTGCGAAATAAATCTTTAAATCATTAAAAAAATCATTTTAAAAAGGCATTTTTTCACGTGATCACAAACACAACGGTTTAGCTGACGTCACTAGTAACTATAAACAAACCGGCGTGATGTTTTTTTTTTTCTGATTAAACTTGATTTAATCTAATTTACTCTTGAAATAATAAATATTGAGATAATGTAAGGCTTTTTACAGAAGCGGATATTTCAAATTTGCCTAAATTCGATTCCAATGTGGTGTTTCAAAGTTTGTTTATAGTCACTAGTGACATCACAGATACCACGTGACAGCCAGGAAGTGTTTTCGGGAGTGATTTTTCGTCCTAATTTTAAAATTCATTTTTCTGCCTTTTTATGGGGTATTTGAAAAAAAGAAAAAATACGGGTCTAATATTTTTGGCATAAGAATATTTTAAGCCAATAAAAAAATTTTAGTCAAGTACCCTATTAAAAAACATTTTGGTTTTGTGCATCATAGGCATATAACTAATTTTTATTTTTTAACTACTTTCAGTAATCTATATTTTGGGTAATCTATATATAGTAATCTATATAGAGATTACTCTCCATATTCAGTAATCTATATTTTCAGTAATGATCTATCCTGCATGGGAAATCTGTAGTGATATATCTACTAATAATGAAGGTAGAACTTTGGAAGTCTACAAGTAAAATGAATTTAAATCAATTTATTTAAAAAAAAAGAATATACTGAATACTTTTACTGTGCTGATCACCACACTTAGTGTTATACAGGACTTCATTTGGCATCACTTCACACTGAGTCAATTTTTTAGCTCGAGTTAAAAGTTTAGTACGATAGGAAAATACCTTTAGTTCATTTTATGAGAAATTTACATTTTGATGCTAAGCAAGTTTTTCATAAAATTATCTCTATAAAATATCCTTCTTAAATTAAAGCTTATTTAACAGTCTCATAACTACAAGGCATAACTCTCCACTACAAGTAATGCTGAAAGTTTTAGGGAAAGGAGAATCCCTCCCAGTTTCCAGCCATCACTGATATGTGAGCAATGAGCCAGGGTCTTAATCCTCTGACGGATACATACTTTCGTATAAACCCGTTACTTGACTGTCAGGTTTTCCAGCAACACAAATAATTTTTCAAAAATTATAAAATATTTTTTTTAATTTCAAGATTTAAAGCATGGGATTGGTATTTATAACCTCTCTTCTACCACAAAAACAATTTATTTTTTAAAAATTCAGTTAAAAATTTCAATTTAAATCTCATACTGTGAAAACAAAGTTTACACCTCATTGCCAATTTGCTTATCCCTCCGAGAATTAATTTGTTCTCAATTGTGACAGAGCCTCTTGTACTGCAATATTCAAATTGACAGGTAGCCACACAAGTAATTTTTTGAGGATAGGAACATCTTTGCTGCTTTCTCTAAATGTCAGCAGACCCTTCTTGATCATATTCGATCGAGAAGACATCTACTCCCCCTCCCTTCTGGTTGTCACTACCTCAGGGTTAACAATCTATTGAACCTAGTCTGACTTTGTCAGGCAACTGGAGTATAAGCCACAATATAAGAAGATTAACTACATATTATAATAAGCATACACAGGGCCTGATCTAGAATACACTGAATCAAGGAAAAGAAAATGTTGAGTGGCTCCTTATTTTCTGATGATCTATGTCTAAATCAAACGCTTAGTTTTTTTTTTTTAAATGTAAGGCCCAAAAATTATAAAATTTACTGAAATTTTGGTGGTCCACAAAATGTAGCGTAAAAGCAATTAAAATTTTAGGGCCCCAAAACTTAGTGACTTTTAAAGTAAATAGGTTGTTTTAAAAAAACACCTGAAAAATAACACAAAATTTAATATATTTATTCCGAGAAGTAACCACCAGGTAGACTTACAAAATATATTTCTTGTAGTTACAATATAAAACTTTATATTAAAAATATTTTTATAAAGAATTTGTAATTTCTTTATAACATATATATATATATTTTTTTTTAAACAGCTAAGCATATAAAAGTATTAATCAAAGAAAACTCAAGTACATAAATATTGTATCGTGAATTCATAAGACACAAACAATAATATAAAAAGAGCAAATGAAAAGATCGATTAAAAATATGTTGCTTTTAAATGAAAAACTTCATAAAAATTCATCAGATAGATAAAAAATATTTTGTTTTGCTACTATTACAATATAAAGCAAAAAAAGATCATAATATAATATACTAAAAAACAATTTTGAAGACAGTTTTTTTTTAAATGTATTTGAATTACTTCATATCTTAAAGATGCACAACTCAAAGAAAACTTAAGTACATAAATATTGTATCAAGAATTCATAAAACACAAACAAGAAACTAAAAAGATCAATTATTAAAAAGATTTTGCTTTTAAATGAAAAAATTCATCAGATAGATAAATATTTTGTTTTGCTACAGTTACAATATAAAGCTAAAAAAGATTAGTATATACTAAAAAACAAGTTTAAAGACGAAGAAGTTTTTTTAAAAGAACAAAATGTATTTGAATTACTTCTTATCTCAATGAAGTACGACTCAAAGAAAACTCAAGTACATAAATATTTTAAAGTGAGCTTGTAAACACTCATCTTTGTAAAACAGACAGAAATACGAAAAATAATGAAAATAACAACTCCATAACTAAAAAGGCATAGCTTTAAAAAAAATAGCTTTCAGACACTGCTTAGCAAACTTAAGTGATGGCACATGGATGCAACAATGATATATTACTCTATACATTAATATAGCAACAATATATTAATACAGTGCAGATCATAATTATAAGGACAGTCGATTATTTTGGGATACCAAATTAAAACTTTAATGTGTACAAGAAAAGTCACCTTTAAGAGGGGACAATTTCATTTTTCAACAAGACGGAGCTTCTTGCCACACCTCTAAAGCGGCAAAAGAGTGGTTTGATGAACGAAAGATCAATCTTTTGACATGACCACCTAATTCCCCAGACCTGAACATTATGGAAAATGTTTGGTCTTACATGGTGAGGCATGTTTATGCGCAAGGTCAGCAGTACAATTCATTTGAAGAGCTAGAAGACACAATTTATGCAGTATGGGACAGTATCGATGCTGGATTTTTGAAGAAACTTGCTGAAAGTATGCCAAGTGGAATGTCTGATTAAGTAAAAAAGGAGCAGCAACAAAGTATTAATTGTATAAATAATGACAATAAATTGTACTGTCCTTATATTTCTGAACCTCCATTTATTCTCCATTACTTTTGTTTTTCACATGTACTTTTAAATTATCGAGTTTAAAGCTTATAAATAGTTTTTATACATGATATAAAAATAAACAAATATATACTTGTTGTAGTAAATAGCTTTCAGTAAATAGCCAGAAAAACCTGCTGTCCTTATAATTATGATCCATACTGTATGTATTAAAATGTTAACACATCAAATAAAAAATCTGAACCAAGGTTATTAAAGTGACAATTATTTAAAAGCCATTATTTTGAAATTCAGATTAAAAAAAAAGAACACTTTACAATTTTTTTTTATTGCTTAGTTTTTATTATATATTATATGCTATGATAGAAATAATGTGCAAGTTTGAGTCCTTAAATTTACTCTGCCTGCAGAAAATGTCAAAAGTTACGGTTTTGCAATGCATTTCTTATCAAACATGAAATGTAAGCATGTTTGAAGGACTGTTTCTTTTGAAAGCAACAATATTCTATAGTTAAGTTTTGACAGTAAAGCAGAATAGTAGTACAAGACTACATGTTCATAAAAACTCACTTTTTTCATAGGGCTTTATTTCAGTGAAAATTTATTATGCATCAAGTTTATATTTTCTCCAGGAGAGGGAAAAATTTTTAAGGCTCAAAATTGCACATTGGTCATATTAAAGATAAAAAAAAAGCTAAGCGATAAAAAATTACAACTACAGTTGTCCGAGTTTCAAAACAATGGCTTTCAATTAAAACAATGTTTAAAAATGTTATAATTTTAAATGAAAGTCTAGGTGGTTTTCAATAAACCAATTTCCTATTTGAACAACTAACATACAACCGTAAAATACAATAAATTTTATATTCTTTAAAATTCAAAAATTTTCAATAAAATCTTTTTAACCAGATTGTACACTTCTGTGTTTTTAAAAATATATATAACTATAACAAACAATAAGTATAGAAGGGGATAAATCTTTTACGACAACTGCTAAGAAGATACTTTTTTGTAATGACCGACTTATAAAATCTAGTATCTGTGAATGATCTTTTCTGTAAAAGAAATGTTAAACTTAAATTAAATACATAACTACATAAAACACACAAAAAAAAATGTACAGTGGAGATGGAAACCAGGCAATGGTAAAAAATTAATTTTGAGTTATACTGTAATCTTGTAATGTGGGAGAGCCAATAGCTGCTTCTATTTAATTTATAACATGTAGTTTTCGAGTAAACTGTCTATACCCAAGACAATTTTTATTAGTTCATTGTACTGTCTACTTAATTAAGCAGTACTACTAAACTCACTTATGGACATGACAGCATATAATGGGCCAAAGCATTCTGTGTTCGTTTCAGCTCTCTTTATTAAGGGATCTTGGTTGCAAAGCATACATTCATTCATTAATAAAAAAAAAATATATAGACACTTAGATATACACATTATAATCACATAAAACTTGTGAAAAACGAATCAAATGCTGTTGTGACATAAGAGCGAGAAAAATTAAAGTTTTAATGAACATTTGGTTAAATGCAAGGAGTTTTAGGTATCCTTCAAACTGAAAATTAAAGTCTTCTTAAGGAAAATTAAGGACAAGTAGAAAATATGCAAGTTCCTTTTTAAAAACCATGCCTTCTTGAAGGTTACAGTCAAAAATTAATTTAAAAGCCACTTAAAGCATTAGCTTAACAGCAAGAGCTGGTAATTGTCTAATGATTATTTACTTATTTGGTTGTTTATCACTTTTAAACAATTTTGTCTATGTTTATTATTATTAACTTTGGTGTCAATAGTTTATTGCAATTTTTTAATGAGAGGGTAGTCTTCCTATTGATTGTTTAATTAAGCTTGAGGATTATATTACCGTGGAATGACCATGAAAAGTCGCAGAATGTTTTCCAATGTCCTGCAACAAAAATATTTCTAAGTGAGTCAGTGCAAAAACAAGCTTCAGTATATAGTTATATGTATTCTGGAATAATTATAAATGTAGTAGTTTATTTTTTATTTTTTTAAAAAATGCTCTTTAAAATTATACAAAATAAAATTCAATTTAACTGTGGAATTGCGCCGTGTATATCAAGTGTTCAGATTTCTAGTTACGAGAAACCCCATTATCAAAGTTTTCCGATTATATGTTAATAGATGTTTCTTGATTTAACGATTGCCCAAATTTACCAGTTACTATGTAGCTAAAGCTTACTATTTTAATTGGGAATTACTGGATCACTATCGAGTGAAAATTGGTGATCCTAAAATCCAGATATCCAGGGTTGAAGGATTTTAAGATAGAGGGAGTTGCAAGATTTTGGAATAGCCTGACTTATCCAGTAATAAAACTACAGCACTAATCCCATAAGATTGCTGGACTTTTATAATCACAGATTGTGCGATTTTAGAATTTTAGTAAAAAATTTCATATAGTTCTTGAACTATATTTTCATGTTAGTTTACAGTTTAGACAGATAATTCATTTGTTTTCCAAAGTGAAATCACTCATAATAGGGTTTCATTTCACCACCATGGGTCATTGTGTATTAAGCAAAACTGCAACTGAAAGTTGTTTTGCAATAACAGGGTTTGACAATTAGGTTAATGATAAAAAAGTACTTACACTCAGGTTTCATGCTAGCTTCCTTGAAGATTTTTGCATAATCTTTTATGAATGCTACAGTATTTTGAAGGATTTTTTTTATCGGCCAATGAGGTGAATAAGAATACTTATTAAAAGACACTGTTATGGGCTTGCCATGATGTGTATGATAAATTGAACGAAAAGTTATGGTAGGGGTGTCATTGGGAAAGTTCTTTGATAACTTGATTTCAACCATGAAATAGAATTCCCCATCTTTGAGGAGTAAAACCATGTTAGTAAAAAATAGAACGTCATATTCCACAAGAGAACTCTTAAAATGAGCCAGAAATTGAGTAAAGTACAATTTTCTTTTATGATAGCGAGAGGCAGACATCTCACATTGAGTTTTCAGTGTAGTTTGAATGGAAAGAAAGTGTCTGGTAAGACCAGAAAATTCCGGAGGCTTTGTTTTTAACGAATCCTTGATGTCAATAAGCATTTCCATATTTTTGGTTACATATAACCTTTGATGACATATATTGCTATTTCTATTTGGGAATAATACCAACAACAAGGGATTTCTTTCAACTTCATAACCCTCGGTATAAAGTTCATCAAAATAACTATGCAAATTGACATGCAATCGAATAAGAAAATGCACTGCATGTTCACGTATGGCAGGTATAAAGATTTCAATATCAGCTTCTTCAAAATCTGTAAGTTGATAAAATGACAGATATTCCAAATTTAACGCATTATAGTCTTGCAGAAATTCAATATTTTTCTTTTTATATAAAGACACTATGTCTTTTACTGTATTCGTCAACGCATTTGGGTCCTTTATATCCCAAGAAACATAGCTCTGCATTTCATTAAACGGAAGAAAAAATCTTGTATCTGTGAACACGAAGTCCGGCGGACATTCAGGACTCGAAGCTTGAAATACTACTATGCATTCCAGTGGAGTGGCTGCGTATGGAATAATTAAATGAAATCTATCGCAATTTTCATTCTCACTATTAGGACATGAAGACATAGGATTCATTATTTCAATTGGTTTATAGCCTAAAATTATATCTTTGGCCTGGAGAAGCGTTGTAACTTGCTCACGAATGTGAGGAGCCAAAACAGTCATTTCCACTTCTTTGAAACATTCGGTTCCCAATCTGCCATCCATTTTCTCGCATTAACACTAAATATTCCAACGGAATATTAATATTAAATTTAAAATTATTTATTAAAAAAACAGCGATAATTTAAAAGTTTCTGAACGAAATCAAAACATGCCGGGCAAATGAGTTAAGTTTTGTTTGGGTTTCGTAACTGGTTTACTGCATCGCCGGAGCTTGCTTGTACCAGTAATAATCCTTTTTATTTTTTCATGCTTCTCAATAGAGTTTTTTCAGATTATGTACCCACTTGTTTGCAATGTTTTTCCTGCGATTTCATTGTGCTTATCCCCCCTGCAAATTATTAAACTTTATCGGTTTAAGCCATTTCACCACCTGCACAACTACTTGCAATTTCGTTGCAACTGCAACTCGTAACTTGTGGTAAACCTTGTTTTTCGGGTTCCACAAAAAATTATTATCCCACAATTTGGCACGTTTCATCCTTTTGTAAACAACTTTATTCAAACCATAGACTCGCTCTTATCTCATTGAAAACATTGCATGCTCTTGAGCGTGAAACTTCATTAATAAGATCAATTTCCATTTTTGCCGTCCATTACTACCCATTTTTAATTGCGCAGATTTTTGAATTTTTTTGCAACAAGGAAAGTTGCGTCTTAAAAAGTAAATAAACAACCAGTTGGCGAAGTCTAGTTCGCCACATGTAGCCAAACAAATACTGAATTCTGATGGCTAACGGTACATGCAACTGAGATTTTTCGTGCTCGCATGAAAAATCTCACGACTTAAGTGCAACTTTTAAATGCATGGTGTCCTATGGAGTTGCAAGTAGTGTGACAAGGTGTGAAATGGGCTTTAATTAGATTAAATTTGAAGTATACAAAGAATTACCAAAACGTCAAACTTGTTGAAAAATTTGTCCTAGATGATATTTTGCCTTATGCGGAGAACAATTGAAGAGCTGAGTGGAAGAACGTGCTAAGTGACATTTTTGAAAAAATTGAGATTTTTGTGTCAATGATCATGTTATTACTGCTTTAACATACAGCTTTCAATTGTTAGAAAACATTCGATTTCGTATATTTTCGCATACGAAGTTGGTAGGTGCACGCGTTTTCGTCACTTTTTCAATGGAAGACGTGCTAAGGAGCTTTGGCATGTTCTTCCACCGAAATCGCCCGATTCCTGAACGATCGTTAGTGGAAGAACGTGCTAAGTGACACGTTTGCGGAAAATTTCAGACTTTCGCTTACATTAATAGCAAAACAATGGTTCTTTGTGTTTTAATCAAAAGAATTCAACAAAATGTAATTTATATTTCCTAATTAACTTTAATTATTAAATATAATCAATGAAATAAAATTTATAATGCGTAAAACTGGGTTTTGAGTGCATTTAGCAAAATAGGAAAAAAATGCATTTTGATTTTAAATTTAAACAGAGTTAAAGGTTTTAACATTTTATAAAATATCATCTACTTTGAATGTCGTCTGATTTTTATTGTAATAAACAAAACATAGATAATTTAGCTGCGAACAGATGGTATAATTAAAACAAAGTTGCACCTGCTCTAGGGAGATCGCAGTTGGCGTTAAAACAACATTGCACCAAACATTCAAAGCATCTTTTTTGTTTAAAAAATGAATTATGGGTACAAAAAACGTTTTAAAGCCATTTTACGTTTGATCTCTAAAGCTATCGAACGCATTTTGTGCAATGTCCTAAACTCCAAAAATTATTCAAATGGAATTAAGAAGCAAGCGGAAAGCTGAATTTTTGCTTGAAAGTGTGAATTGCAGCTTATACGGAAAGTACAAATTTAATCAAGAGTTTGCTTTGTTATGTAAAACTAAAATATTTTTATAATAATTGATGTTAAAATAAAGTAACAAAGTATAAAACGTTATAAGTTCTTAATATTTATTAAAATATCGATGACTTTAAAAAAGTACTATAAATCATGATTGTAAAAATAAATTGTTTAAACGATCATGTTCTACTGTTGTAGAAATGCTGTAAATTAAAGTCTTTCTTAAAATTGATTAAACCCTTAATTGAAAAGAAAAAAAAAACTTAAATAACCTTAGGATCTATATCTTGCCATACAACTTATTTTTACTTTTTTTTAATATCAAAGTTTGATTTTAAATTCAATTATTATTATCTAAATACTATTTAAACATTTATTTTGCGAAAACTTACATCTTGCATTATTATCTTTTTTTAAATCTTTTAAATTTAATATTTATTTATTCACATGCATTTGTGTTTCTTGTACTATCTTTTTGTATACTTTTTATTAAGTTGATTTGTCTTATTATTCTTCAAAGTATTTAGTTTATAATTTCAGTGATAATGGTATTTTTTAAAAAATATTTTCAATTAAAAACTTACTCATCTAACATTAAGCAAGAAGTTCTAAAATAACTTAATAACCTACTTTCTTTTAACTTAAATACTCAAAGAAATCCTTATAGTAGGGACAGACGGACGAACAAAAAGCATAAGATAGGTGACTGATTGATACTTAAAAAAACCTAGGGATGAGGAACACTATGTATCAATACGTTCATTTAAAAGTTATATATACCTTTATAAAGTATTTTCAATAACTGTCAAACCTAAAAAGTTCTATGGCAGCTACTCCTTGCATATGCACAATAGTGTAGAAAACTTTATTTTGAGGTCCGACAAATACAGGGAACACGTGTATCAAATTTGAAGTCTGTATCTATTTCCGTTATTCAGTAATACCTTTAAAACCCAAAAAAAGTTTATAGCAGCCCCTACTTGCGCATGCGCAATTTTCTCTAAAACCCTATTATGACGTTCAACAGGAACTAGGAACCCGTGTACTACACTCTTAAAACAAGCGAGCGGTTTTAACTCAGTCTGAGTTAATTTCCACTCCTTTCCGTGCCGAAAATGCACTTCTCCTATAGGAGTGAATTTCACTCTTTTTCGGAGTGGGTAAAAGAAATAAAAGAAAACAATCTGCGTCCTACACTCTTAAAACGAGCGGTTTTAACTCAGTCTGAGTTAATTTCCACTTCTTTCCGGTGCCGAAAATGCACTTCTCCTATAGGAGTGAATTTCACTCTTTTGTTTTAAGAGTGTAAATTTGAAGTCCGTAGCTCTTTTATTTCGAACAGTAAAGTAGTTTCAGACAGACAGACGGATCAATGAAAAACACCCAATTTTTTAGAATGAGCACCCTCCAAAACGTGTAGAAAGCACAAAATCTTAATTTTGAATATTGACCCCCATCGCAATAGTTTTATTACCTTATATTTTATATTAGGTGATTGAAAGTAATAACTTTAAAAATTGGACGGGTACAAAGGAAGTTGGGGGGGGGGGGGGATAGTAGGACGTAGGGACAGAAACAAAATAGCAGACGTACAGGCAGCTGGCCAAACACTATACATTGTAGTCATCTAATTTTTTACTTTCGAACCAAAAAAAAGAATTTTCAAAATCAGGTACTTTGGATCGGAAATTGAAAGGGATATGGACGGACAGACAAAATAATGGACGGACAGGCAAACGATTAAAAAGTATAAAAGAGATCTTGAAGTCCTATCTTCCAAACAGAAAAAGAATTTTGAAAATCGGAAGGTTAGTACAGAAATTATGAAACGTTTATGGATCAAATTTACCTAAAAAATGTAACTTAGCACGTTCTTCCACTAAGCGACTGGCCAAAATCTGAAGCACTTCGGAGGAAGAACGTGCCAAGTGCATGAGTTGCCAAGCGCGTTTTGTAAATGACGCGTTATGACGTAAATTACGGCTAAGCCAAAAGCCACCAAGCATTTTGAAGAACCAAACTAAAATATCATGCAAAAAAAACCTGTGATTTTGTGAATGACAGAAAAGTTGCAAACTAAAAACTTTGAAGCTCATTATCTCGTTTTCACCTTTTTGTCACTTAGCACGTTCTTCCACTTCCACTAAGCTCTTCAATTTCGCGACACACTTGAGCTCATAGAGTTAGGAAGGAGAGGTAGAGGGGTCTATGAGTTCCAGAGGTGCCGATCCCCCCCAGAGCTAACGACGCACCCCCCCCTAGAATTTTTTTAAATCCGCCCCCCCCCCCCCCAAAAAAAAAACCCGGTGTGGTTTTTATATTTTATGGACTTATGGAGTACTGAACCTAAGTAATTTACACCACATTGTGTATAGATAGGAATCTTTATGGTGTATACATGAAACTTTATAGTAAAATGATATTTTAAGTACCATCGAATGGGGTAACTTTGTCCTAAGAAATAAAACCCAAGTACTGACTTTCTTCTTGAATATTTTTCTACTGATAGGTCAACGCAGAGTTGCCCTAATTGAAAAGGGAAGCACATTTTTTAATAGCTTTTATAATCCGGAATTGCAACTTATTTTTAATTTTCCTTTAAATAGATTTTTTTTACAGCAAAAGCTATCGGGAATCTAAATAATCAGTAAAAATTCCGCTCAAATTTTATGTAATTATATTATTTTTTAAATCAATAAAAATAGCCAGATACGTGATCCAAAAACAGCTTCCTTCTATGCAACACATTCGACATTTACAAACAATCAGAATAATTCTATTATGTTTACTGATATAGTTTCACTTAAAAATGTTACTATTTATTAAGTTACTAAAATTAAAATTAAATATTAAACAAATTCTTACCCTGAAACTAGGAATTGAACTTTCTTAACTATATTCAATCACCCACACATTTGACACCAGACGACAAGTATCTTCCTACTGTTTATAACTAAAGCAATGGCGGGAAAATGGCTTGGGCCTGAGTATGTATGCTAGGCCAGAAATATTATCCGAAGGTCATTCATTCATAGAACTGTTTATATACACAATTCTGAATATTTATGATGTCTGCTTCAAATGCTATAACAGCGATTAAGAAATGTTTATGAGAAATAATTGTCAGCACATTGCTTTCTTCCGACGCCGGGCCTCTTAAAATAGAATTATCATTTTGCAGATTGGATTGTTAAAGATTTTAGTTGCGATTCCTGTTTTATTATGTGATTTTTAAAAATTAGAAAATTTTCGGATACGTTTTGTTAGAAATTTTTTTCAGTTTTTTGTTGTTGTTAATAATAAACATGAAGTTCTGTTTATAATTGATCACGACTTATTTAGTGCCAGTTACTGTTATTGTTCAAAATCAACTTCACAAAACTAAAACTAAAGCAATGCTCATACCCATAGACATATAACTGTCTTTTAAACATCAAAATCGACCAATCAGCATAAACGTAAGATTCCAGTTTATGACCATACTGTACTACACCACATGCCTCTTGAAATTCGAGTTCATCATACTACGTTTGAAAGCTGCACCACTTGAAACCAGAATTTATGTGACTGAGTGAATGGTTAAATTGCAATTGCCAGACGATGGCTAGCCTCATCTAAGATATTGAAACCAAGGATAGTAAGGCTATTACTGACTAATTAATAGATTTTATTACATTTATTAAGACGACTAATTCAAATTAGTGTGCGCATTTTGGTTTATTAATATAGTTGGAGCATCAAGTGATTGATTAATGTACCAAATTAAGGGTTTTATTCAATTAAATACTTATAAGGTGAGTTTAATTATTAAAAAGTGCAATTCTGCAAAAAATTTCTATTAAAATCAACAATTTAGAATCACTTGTCAGGAAAAGGCCCCGTTCCTTCCTTGAGGTCTTGCGTCTAAAGACAGCTTAAACCTCAACATGTAATTTTATAGTATTCTCAAAATAAATATCTAGAAATAGATAATAAAAATTATTACTATCTCGAGTGCTTCATGAAGGGAAGGGAGGGGGTGAACATTTTTAAAATCTAATGTCTTGAAAGCTGTCATCTAATTCTTGGAAATGGAGAGGGAAAACTGTTAAAAAATCCCACCACCCTACCGTATTCTAACTAAGATATGTAATTTTATATCTTTAGTCATCTTTATACAAAAAAAAGCCACGTAATAATTTTCAAAATCCAGATGCACATTAAAAAAATTAAACAATGCTTTTCATTATTAATATTGATTAATATTTTTGGTGCACAAACATGTTTTAAAGTGTAAACTTTGAAACTCAAATTATCAGTTATATCAAATGTAATTAAAATCTTTTAGTATCCTTTCTTTATTTTCCCAACCTTCTGAAGGATAAAGACGTATAAATCCGTCAAATGACTGGTTTACCAGCAACACACATAATTTAAAAATTTTTATAAATTTAATTATTTTATTAAATTCCAAAATTTAAAGCATGGAGGAGTCATTTATAACCACCTATTACAGAAATATAATTTTTTTTAAATTAAGGAATTAAATTTTCAGTTAAAATTTTAATTTAAAACTCAAGCAGTGAAAACAAGTTTACAGTTCAGCCAATTTTCTTTTTTAGAGGGTTAACAAGCTTAAAATATTCAAAATATATAATTACGAAAATCTCACCGGAATCACTGCCATAACACTTCAAAATAAGCTCTTGGAGTATTTATAGTTATAGCACAGTGCATTTTAACTTCATTTAGTTTAAAATAGATCAAATAGATTCATTTAATAAAGGTGAATCTTTGAAGCTTTCCTCCGTTTCGAAAACAACAATCTAAACAAAGTAATACTTCTAAGCGGGAAAATTGCACTAATGTCATCGGGTGAAAAATAAATATGCGGGAGTCATCATTTCATCGAGTTGTATGTTATACAGACTGCGTGAGATTTATGACATGAGAAAGCCGCTGCAAGAGTTTTGTTTAAGCTTTAAAGAAGTGATGGGTTGTTTATGGGTAATAAATGTCAAAAATATGCCATTATCCATGTTCTACTTTTCGTAATGTTCTAGGATTTTGGTTATCATTTTTGATTCTTGACGGTTATCCCCCCCCCCCCCAGGTATCTGGGGGGGGGGGGGGAGGCAGATGATTAGAAAGAACAAGAATTCATTAGAGTTTTATCTAGACAAATAAACCATTCACATAAAAAAAAAATTCTAATTTTTTTCGAACCCCCCCCCCTACAAAATTTCAACGACGCAGTCTGCGTCGTTGACCCCCCCCCCCTGTAGGCACCCCTGATGAGTTCAAATGGTTTGAAGCAGGGCTGTCAGGTTTTTCGAGCTACTGCGCATCACATACTGGCACTGAGGTATCCCAAGATGCACCGCTCTAGCGGTGTTTTGAGCTACTGCGCATAACATAGTGACCGAAACTGGCACTGATAGGTATCCCAAGATGCACCGCTGTAGCCTGCTTCATTTGTGCGCTACTGCGCATATACATGGACCTCTCTATTCTCTTTCCCACCTCTATGCTTGAGCTAGACAAGTGGGTTGCGACCCACCAGTTAAGAAACTCTGTTCTAGACGATAATTTTTAACTTTTTGATTGAGTTTTCAATCCGAAATATTTTGCTTCCGTTCATTTAATTCTATGTTGTTTCAGGTGACGTAGTTTCACATTCATTCTTGCATTTCCTTCTATCGTTGCTCCAATTGGTACTCTATTCCTACGCGACAGTGGTTCACCAATCGAGGCTCGAGAAAAATTATTTTCATTCATCATTTGTGTTGCCACCCAAGACGTGAAAGTAATCACGAATTATTTTCACTCCTTCCTTAAAGCACTACCTATGAATTTTAATTGCATTCCAAATTTGTCAAAAGGGGAATTTGTCAAACCCGAAAACGCCACCCCAACGATTACCCTAAATGCAGGCATCTCTTTGCATCCACCACGCTGCCGCGCACGAATGTCCCGGTTTAGTCGCCCTTAGCGCGGAGACCTGGAAACTGATAAAGGCCCTTCTTGTTGTAATTTTTTAGTCATTTGCGAATAAAAAAAACATCTTTATAACTGTGAATGAATATTCAATTTTTTTATAGTCACTTTGTTCAATGTGCCCCCTTAGGTGTTACAGCTTATTTTATAAGTGTCAGGTGTATATAAAAAAAGAATACTCCCATTTTCAAATTTTTTTATTGTTTTCAAACTTTATTTCGTATTCCATTTTTACCTACTAAGTTAAACTAGGTTAATGTGTTGAGATATTTCAAATGATCGCATTCTATTTCCAAGGTTACACTCTGTCTTTCAGACTCAGTCCATTTCTTATGAGTCATCGACAAATCACGGCGTAAAGAGTTATTCTCCTCTTTCAAAGATTTGATTCTTTCTTTGAGAGTTGCAATTTCATCTTCATTGCTCCTCACTTCATTTTCGATGTTTTCTACAATGTTATTTAGAGCTAAAAATATCTAAGGAAAAAACAATTACTAAAGTTTGAACTACAATTTTATAGATATATATTTGTATTTTGCTGTATTATATATATTTAGCGTCAACGGTACATACTTGCGAGTCTTCCAAACCTCGCTTAATGATTACGAGGTTTTTCTTTAGAAAATCCACCTTTTGTTGGATTAAGGAGTTTTTATCATCTCCGCTTTCACTAATTGTGGATAGTTGTTCTAACAGTTGGTCTAGGATTTGTTCAAATTCTTCTTTAAATTTTCTAGATTTTTCATAGTTTGTTTGGTCTCTTCTACTATTTTACTTCGGTCTAATAAAGGCTTGGGAATTTCCACCTTCCTACAAAAAAAGTGAATGAATTTTTTAAAGTTGATTCTTACTAAAACAAAAAGCACAGCAGTTAAATAAAATTTCCATAAACATCATGTAATATATTTTTTCGAAACGTAATTTTTAATTTTTTAGATGAAGACGCATGTCAAGCGCTAGAACGCGTCCTGCTGTGCGATATCAGCGTTTTATCTTCGCTCAGGCAGTTTGTTAGAATTCTCATCGAGCGATGCGTCCTCATCTATAGTTTTATATTATAAATATGTAATTCCAGGCATAACAATTTTTTGAAACATTTGTAACAATGATCTATGGGTATACTAAAGGGTGACCACTAATTTACCAACAATTTGAAAAATTATCAATTAAAAAAATCAACTCTTAATAACACTAAAAAGTGTCGCTTCCCCTTCTGTGTCAACTCGTTAAGTTCTTGGATATATGCTAGAGTTACTTAGATATTCACTCTATTAACGTAGATAGAGTCGTGACAACCTTGGTCGTTCGTCAAGATCATTAGTCTGGTGCACTTACGGCTGATCATTATTGACCAACAGAGCTCTAAATAAGTATTAATACAGTATTAAAAACTAATAACTAATTTTAATTAATTTAGTAGTTAAATAATGTATTGAAATTAGAAATGAACCACAGGGAAAACAAAATAAAGTATAGTTTAAATTTTTTTTTACCTAAGAATTTAACTGTTTATTTTAGAAGTTTGTAGTAAACTTTATTGTTTTCATTTTTTTAATTTTGGTTTATTAAAAAAAATTAGTTCAAAGATTTTAATACAATAAATAGGGTACTTATAGGTAAAAAAAAATTTAAACTATACTGTAAAACTATACTTTATTTTGTTTTCCCTGTGGTTCATTTTTAATTTCAATACATTATTTAACTATTAAATTAATTAAAATTAGTTATTAGTTTTTAATACTGTATTAGTATAAAATCACAACTTTTGCAAAAGAATTGTTTTGCCCTGTTATCCCATTTTCACCAGGTATTGGAATCATCATAACATCAATTTAAAACAAAATTGAAAAGAAAATAACATCCGGTTATTTAATTATTAATTGATAACATTTTAAAATAGTGTCTCCATCTGCTGTACATTTTTGGCATTTTAAAACTTCAAAAATATATAATTCAATAACTAGATAACATTTTCGTTTCAAAAATTTGTTTCACTTCGATGTTATGTTGATTCTCAAACCTGGGGGAAAAGGGCTAACATGGCAAAGCAATACTTCTGCGGAAGTTGTGATTCCAAAACTAATCCATTAGCCCTATGGGACTGTATAATAAAAAAAGAGATATAGCAATCCCTTCTAGCTTAAAGCTTCTTCCGCCTTTGGATTTCTTTACAGTATTGTCCTTGGCTTCACTTGCATTTTCTATTTAGCAGTAATAATCTTTCTGATTTTTGTACATTTTTTAAATATTGAGTTAATTATAGCATATACAAAAAAGATTTAAATGGTGTTTTTTCAAAGTGACTCCTTTCGCCATATTGAATTTCCCAAAATTAAATATCTGGTTAACTTTCTTTTAATAACACACTCAACTATTTTTGTTACGAGATTATTTAGAAATGGTAAACTAAATATAATAACAAAAGAAGAATATTTCCAAAATTTAAAAATGTTTCTTCCGCCATGTTGGGAAGGAAGCGACTCTAGATATTAAATGCAACGAAATCTAATATGGCGGAAGATATTGAATTTTGTAAGTATCCTTTTTTGTTGTTATAGTTAATCAACCATTTTTAAATGATCCTGTAACAAAACAATTTGTCTATTTCTAACGAAAAGTTCATACATTCAATTTTGGAAAATTCCATAAAGCGAAAGACGCCATTTAAAAAAAAATTCAATCTTTTTTTACTATAGTTATTCACTATTTAATTATACACACAAAAACATAAATAAATATTTATTTCAGCTTAAGAGAAGTCCAGTATGGTGGAAGATACCATCTTGAATAATGGGATTTTCTATTTTTTTGTTGTTTTAAACAATTAAGTATTTAAAAATATTCCAGTACCAGAAAGAATTATTTATTTCATACCAATATATCAACAAATATTAAATGTTGAAAAATTCCATATGACAAAACACGCCATTTTGAATAGTGCGCGATCACAACTCGGATCGTCGGTCGTGGACTTATAATGTTGTTTTAAAAGCATCGTTCTGGTAATATCTGCTAAGTTCCAAAACTATGGAATTTTGATTTTTTTTGTTAATTTGAATGGCCTACATGCTTACCAACTGGAATGTTTCTTCTCTCTCCATTTTAAGAGTCGCATTTTAGCACCAGAAAACATGATACGAATTAACGATGTCTGAATGGTTTTATAGATGCTTGATTGTCAGAAACCTGTAACTTAAAGGGAATAAAATTAAAAATTGATTGAATAGATAAATAATTACTGATTACTTGCAAGCGCGTAGCAAAATTGACCCGATAAATATAAATTCTTAAATAATTTATAATAAACTTTGTATCGGTGGCTTTAACTGTTTCCGCACACTCTTAGAAATAGATTCGTTAATTTCCCAAAACTTATTTTCATTTAAGAGGAAAAGTTTTTTTTTTAATTTCCGAGCTAACATTTTGTCTCATTTTGGGGAAATTAATATTGCTCCATTTTTGAGTACATAAATATCTCTAAATTAAACAAATGCTTCTTTAGTATTACTTATAAAAACAAGTAATATTAATTTACTGTATTTCGGCATATTCAATGAAGTTCAGTTACAGTTTACCATTATTCCCGCCCTCTAAATTGTTTTTTTCCTCACACTGTTAAAAATAATATAGTTCAAGGTTGAACCAAATAACGGTTCAAAGCTGCTGCAACCATGATTTGGTAGACTGTTGAACCATAAAACGGTATTTTCAAATTGCGTAACTATGGTGAGAGGTTGAACTATATGCGGGATTTTCCCAACGCATAACTATAGTGAAAGGTTGAACAATAATATGATGCATTCCCAACGCGAAATTATAGTGAAAGGTTGAACCCTAAAAAGGTTCTCCCAATGCATAACAATATTGAAAGGTTGAACCATACTTTTTTTTTTTTGTGTATTCATGAATTAATAATGTATTAAATAATATTTGTATATCAGGATGTCACTCACACAGTAAATTTTTAATGATGCATGTAAATTTAATATAATCCTCATAAGTATTTATTTTAATCTTTAAACAAAGTAAAGAAAATAGTTATATTAAAAAATGCTTTATATGATGGTAAGCATTTTTTTGTTAAATAAAATAATAGAACTTGGTGAAAAAAAACAGTATTTTGTAACACTATTTTCAATATTTTGGATTTTAAAAATATTTTTAATACTATTCTAATCAGCATTACATACCTATTATTAAAAACTATTTTCTATATTATTTTAAAACAAGAGAACTTAGCTAAAGGATTTTTCAGTGAGTTATTTTAAAACATTTTTAATATAACTTGAGTATTTTCTTTACTCTGTTTAAAGGTTATATTGAATTAACATGCAACATAAAAAAACTTACTGAGTGACATCCTGATGCAAATATTACTTCATACTTTATTAAATCATGAAATTTCACAATTCAAAAATAAACTTTTAAAATATTTCATTAAATAACTATTTTCTATTTAATTCATTTTTAAATTTAATTAGGGTTTAGGCAATTTCTCTAACAACTAATAAGTATGAGGTAAGTAGTAGAACATAGAAAACAATAAAAAAAACTAACAAAACATTTTATTTATTAAGATTGAGTTCTTTACAGGGGTGCCTACAAGGGGGGGGTCAACGACGCAGACTGCGTCGTTGAAATTTTAGGGGGGGGGGGTTGATTTTTTTTATAATTTTTTTTAGCAAACTGTCTATTTTGACTAAACGAACTCAACAAATTCTTATTTTTTCTCAGAGTCTCATCTACCCCCCCTGGTAACCAACGGAAGGGGGGGGGGGGGGCATTGTGTATGGTTATACCCAGCAGAACCCGTGTTCTGGAGAATTTTTATTTGGTTTAAAATAAGACAGGAACAATTGGCAAGAAAATCACAAGTGGCTTCAATTTTTGTATATTGTTTTGACTATAATATAAAGCGTATGAATGGGTAACCGTAATCCAGAACGACACTAAGAAAAAAAAGATGATCTAAATTATGTTCGAAGGCGTCTACCAGGCGCAGTTTATAAAACATTTCGATGAATTATTGACGTTCGCATTTCGTTTGCCAATCATATCCATAAGATATTCCCGCCATATTTTGCAGCTGGCATCGAATTTTGTTTTGTATACTGTTTCAATGAAATAATGACCTTCGGATAATATTGCTGACCTTTTCCCGCCAAATTAAACTGGCGAAAATAACTGATTGCGTAAGAAACAGTAGGACTTGGAAGTTACTTGTTTTTTGTGGTTGGTTCAATGTATGGGCGATTGAATGTAGTTTTAAGTAGCTCAATTTCGAGTTTCTCGGTAAGAATTTTGTTTAACTTTTTATCTTTAATTTAATATATTAAATAATAGTAACTGTTTTAATTGAAACTATCGCTATAAACATTACAAAATAATTCTGATTTATTATAAATGTAAAAATATGGTTTATTAGACAAAAAGCTATACGAAGAGAAACATTTTTATGCATTAACAAGAATTTAGGGAAGCAATTGGAAGCCGTTTTTGATTGCATCAGTTTTAGGTATTTTTTATTGGTTTAAAAACTAATAAAATAATTTAATTTTTACAATTATTTGGATTCGTGATAGCTTTTTCTTCAAAAAAATCTATTTAAAGGGGAATGGGCGCGCTGGACTGCGGGTCTCCAAAGCAAAGTGCATCAGTGCTAATCCAATAGTAAAAAAAATATTTTCTCTGCCGCATTTCTCCGGCTGTATTGAATATTTTTACAAACGGATTTTCTATGTGATAAATGTAGCTGACTTACAAGTCCCGACAATCCCACTTTTGAAATTGGTTCGAATATTTTTTTAAACTTTTAATAAATAATTTTACAATATATATTCGAAGCAATTTTAAAAAGTGCGATTATAGAGACCTGTAAGTTATCTACATTTATTATTAAAAAAAAAAAAACGTTTGTAAAAATATTCAGTACAGCCGGAGAAATGTGGCAGAGAAAATAGTTTTTTTCATTGGATTAACACGGAGGAACTTGAGTTTGGAGACGCGCGGTCCAGCGCGCCCATTCCCCCTTAAATGGAAATTAAAAAATAGCTATATAGCTTATAATTCTTTGTATAAAATGTGCTTGCTCAAAAATGTGCTTGCTTTTTTAATTTAGGGATAACTCGGCTTTGACCTACCAGTAGAAAAATATTCTCGGGAGAAGGCTAGTACTAGGTTTATCTGTACTAGGTTTATTCCTTGTGATAAAGTTACCCCATTCGACGGGGGTTAAATATATTAAAATAATTCTTTTAATATAAGGTTTCTTGTATACACCGTAAAGATAAGATGTGGTGAAGATCCCTTAGGTTAGTTACTCCATATGAACATAAAATTCCGATGTTGTTTTTTTTGGGGGGGGAGGGTGGTTAATAATTTTGTATGGTATCGAGGGCTGGCTTTGGGGGGGGGGGGGGGATCGAAGTCGAAGTTTGGGGGGGGGGGGGGGTGCGTCGTTAGCTTTGGGGGGGATCGGCACCCCTGGTTCTTTAAACATATACAAAACATCACCAGAGAGGCTTTATTTGCTAAATTTCACAACTGTTGAGAGTAAACCTTGTATCTTTGATTGCACGGCAGAGGGGAAACATTTAGTCATTATGGTGTTACTATTATGCTTTTATTTAGGTACATTGTAAATATTTATTACACATTATTTACATTAATTTTTTACACAAAGTCTGCACCTTGCATGGCAGAGAATTAGTCTTAATCTCCATAAGCTTATATTCAAAAAATAACAATGTGTTTAGAATTTCATTAGGGTATTTGATGTTTAAAGTATAGTAAAACGAAAATAATAAGGCTGCAGCTGATAAAAAGCTTTTCGTATGTGAAAAATGTGATCCTTCAATACAAAGGTTAAATTCTCCTGCAATACGCATGGTCTCATATATCAGCGGATTTTGTTTGTCTTCAATAAGTGGTGTATCCTCATCATCATTTATCTGAAAATAAAAATTTACTTTGATTTCAATCTGTATACACCATAGATAAAATAATTCATTTTAATTTTAGTGAAACAAATTCTTGCATTGTTCTATTCACGGTTCAATGTCTAGAGTAGTTGGGAAATAAACACCCAAACCCGAATCAGAAGAAAGACAAAAACAATGAGGCATGCAATCTTAACGGATTTCTCGATTATAAATTATCAATTCATACCTATTTAATTCTGGTTCAATTAAATTAATACCAGTGAAGCGAGCCTTGGGGAACAGCCCCTAGTACTATAACAAATTTTAAATTGCTAAGAATATTGTACAAGTTACATGATTGAATACAAACTATTCCTTACACAAACAAAATATATAGAATTCTACACATTATGATAAAGATTCAATATATTTTAAGATCTGATTAAATTATTAAACTTTTCAGATTATCGGACTACACTCTGGTTCAAAAGTTAAGCAGAATTTGTAAAATGCAAAACCAATATGCTCAAAATCACTTGTGGAGAATTGTATACATAAGATAAAATTGTGCACAAAAAATTTCAATTAACGATATATCGTAAATCTCGTACATTTTGTTCATGTGCACAATGTCTTATTTTTATCATACAATTCACCTCAAATGATTTTAATTCAAAGCATTATTGACAATCTTTGGGAGCAGATAAGTTAGTTGAGTGCTGATAGTTGTCACAAGAGGAAGAATTTTTAAACAAACTGTAGTTTACAGGAGACTCAGACACATGAGTCTCTGTGTCTCATGACCAGCCGCTTGCATTTACAGTATCTTCGATTACCCACCCTTCACTTAGGGGACGTACATAAATTACGTCACGCTCAGAGGGGGGGGGGGGAGGGGTATGCACCAACGTGACAGATTGTGACATGGAGGGGGGAGGAGTAATCGCTTGCGTGACGTAACGATTCGAAAATTTCAAATTTTACAAGGAAAATCTGTTTTACATAAAATCAAGTTTTTGAGAAAAAAATTTGAAATCTTTTTTTATAAGAAACACTTAATTTCAGAAAGAGGATGGGGAGATTATTATATGCAACAATGTCGGCATATTAATAGTCTCCTATATTTCACGGACCTTTTCGTAACACCCAAAGTTTCGACACTATCTTGACCATTTAGAGGACAGCCGAACCACACCATATCGGACCATTCAGAACTATAAAAATAACGGACTCTATTGCTATTTTGATGCCAATTATCTCATACACCGATATATTTCCTGAACAAAAAAAAGGGATCCTAATGCGCAATTATGCCGCGACAAGAATACGAGGGGCCGAGATTTGGTTGACCGATCCTTCCTGAAATATAAAAATAACGGAAACCGTTGCAATTTTTCCGCAACATGGGCCACCATACAGTACTTGTGTAATACACTATATGTTACTTACATAAGAAATTGCAAATAGTTTGATAGTATATTATTAAAAAAAATATTCAATTGGTACGTTGGAAGATAACACTAAAAGTAAGGCAAATCTATAACAACATGATAAATGAATAAATACTAGAATTAATGAGGAAATGACTATTTTCGATTTGAAAAAAACGTCTTGCAGCATCTGCTTTGAAGTATTTACCAATCTGTAAATATTAATAAAAGACACGATTATATAATTGTCATAAAAAAGAGCGCTGCAACTATATAGACAAGCCTGTTCGGAGAACGTGTATTGTGTACACGTGAAGCAAAATTCTACAACTTTCATGCGTTTTTAAACATTAAGCCACAGTAATATTGTAAATAGTAAAGGTGTTAATAAAAATACTAAGCTATTTTACTTACTTTTTGATTTCAAATTATCAAGCAGAAGCAGTAAAGGGGGTACTTCATCGTGTCCGGCTGTCTATTTCTAGCCATCCTTATAAGGTATCCTTATAATTAGCTATGATACAGGACAATAAATCATATCGCAGCCGCGCCGATTCAAACGAAACAAGAAAAAAAGTTTCAATCAGTCTTCTGGTTTGGCGCCGATATCGCTTCAGTCGGCCTATTGTAAATTAAAGTTATTATAAATATTTTCTTCTTGCGCAATCAGGAACTTTTTTTTAAAAGCAAGGTTTGCAAATACAAAAAATATATAATTGTAAATAATAAAAAAATATTTTAATTGTTTAAATTCTTAATTCTAAAAATGTTTAATCTTTTCCTATTTCTTCAAGTAAAGTATTAATTTAATATTTTTAAGCGAAAAATACGAATACATCACAAACATATAATAAACACGAGAGTTTATGTTCTTATTCAAAATTTAACCATTGTAACACCGCAAAAAACGCCAAATGTTTTTTACGGTATTGTAAAGTGTGCATTCCAAACTTTTATTGCAATTAAAACCGAAGGAAAACCTTGAGATACGATATAAAAAAACTGTACAAAAAGTTTAAAAAAAATAAAATTGAATTGATAGTTGGAGATTTTTTCTAGCCCTTTATAGAAAGCATACAAAATATTTCTAAAAACCGAGAAACTAAAACTATATTAACAAAACTAAAAAATTTGAATAATGTATACATCACAAGTTTTCACTTTTCGTACAGTACGACTCAAAAAGTAACAAAGGAGATAAAAAAAATCATTATGACATTTATTGAATACTTGCCTACAATTACCAACGACTTTTTCCAAAAAAATTTTAATTTTTAAAATCTACTTTTGTTCTGTTGAAATAAAATGTGACAAATTTATATTTTGCGGAGTGGCAACACTCTCTGTTCTACATTCTAACAACATGTGAAATAAAGTTCCGTCCGTTTATTTTTTTTCGAGTCATCATTTAAAAAGCAAACAGTGAGATTCTATCTTTAAATTCAGTCTGAGCAATGGAAAAGCAATCTTAAATTTCTTCCATAACACGTTATCAGCACGAAGCTCTCTAGAAGTTTGAAGATGGAACTTTAATGATGTGATGTTCGTTGACACGCCGAAGCCGAAACGAAACCTGACGAAGTAAAGGTTGAAATTCTTTTTTGAAACGAACTCAAGTTTATACTTATTTTTTTGAAGATGGATGACTACAAAATACCAAAGTTGAATGGCGACATGGCGGTCGCGCTCGTGCGGCAATGGTACAGAAACGATGCTGGGAAGCGGTTGATCCGGGCTACGGGGCCAACATGGAAGATGGCGAGAGAAGAAAAAACGATGAAGCACTAACGCTAATGTTCCTGATTGTTGAAGATACTTTCCTAGACGACATCCCAGGTAGCACACCAACGTCGGCCATCGGCCAATATTAAAAAAAAATATTGGCCGACATTGGTGTCAATATTGGCCGACGTCGAAATGGACCCCCCTAGCAAATATTGTACGACGTCGTTTTACGACATTGGCCAACATTTATCAACGTCGTACAATGTCGCATATCGACATTGGCCGACATAAAAATGACACCCTTGCCGATATTGTACTACATCGGTTCACGACATTGATCAACATCGCATATTGACATTGGCCGACATAAAAATGGACCCCCCTAGCAAATATTGTACGACGTCGGTTTACGACATTGACCAACATTTATCAACGCCGTACAATATCGCATATCGACATTGGCCGACATAAAAAATACACCCTTGCGGATATTGTACTACATCGGTTTACGACATTGATCAACATCGCATATTGACATTTGGCCGACATAAAAATGACACCCTTGCGAATATTGCACAACATCGGTTTACAACATTGATCAACATTAGTCGTACCACATTCATGGTCGTTCTTTTACAGTACTTCTCAATTATACATTTTTCCATTTCCTTCGCATAACTTTTAAACTCATATGTTTGTTGAGTAGAAAAAAATTATTTACAAAGGTAATTTTCTTTATATTTTTCTAATTAACAAAAATTTTGTTAATTAGAAAATATATAAAAAAAATATTTACACAAAGGTAATTTTCTTTATATATTTCTAATTAACAAAAATTTTGTTAATTAGAAAAATATAAAGAAAATTACTTTTGTAAATAATTTTTTTTCTACTCAACAAACAGATGAGTTAAAAAGTTATGCGAAGTACAAATGTATAATTGAGAAGTACTGTAAAAGAACGCCCATGAATGTGGTACGACTAATGTTGATCAATGTCGTAAACCGATGTTGTACAATATTCGCAAGGGTGTCATTTTTATGTCAGCCAATGTCAATATGCGATGTTGTAAAACAATTGAAGAGCTTAGTGGAAGAACGCGCTAAGTGACATTTTTGGAAAAATTGAGAAGTTTGTGTCAATGAACATATTACTAACTTCTTTAACGATAACAAGTTTACCCTTTTTCGTCAACTTTAAGTTTAGTATCTTTTTTACGCTTTACAAGTTCGTTTTTCAACAGATTTGAGTGCAAACGAAAAACTTTAAAGCTCATTTTCTCGTTTTCACCTTTTTGTCACTTAGCACGTTCTTCCACTAAACTCTTCAATTAACAATAGGTTAAATAAATCAAAATTAATCAAGAAATATTGTATTAGTACTATTGTAATTTTAAAAACTAGTAATTCAGACAGCTATATAAAACCCTACATTACGACATAGCTCTTTTTTTCTGTACTGCTTCAGAGTCAAATTAAAACAAATTTTACGTATTATTATTCATATATTAAATATCTGATACATAGCACATATTTTTCCCAGATTGTTTAAAGTTAACTACACAACATCTCTGGATGTATTTATATAGGGATGGTCGATACCATTAAAAGACGAAAAATTACTGTAGGTAGAATTGAATAAAAATATGTATACCTACCTCCATTGGGTATAGGTTTTATTTCATATAATTAAAGTGTAGAAAAACTGTTAAATTCTTGACAAAATCTGTAAATCTTATGCACAAACTTCAATTAAACTATTTTTTACATGTAATTTGATTAAATTTCATGTTTTAGATAGTTATGTATTTTCTACTTTAATATATTTAAAAAAAAACAATTATTATTCGTACAGAAGCTTTAGAAATATTGCTAAAGCTTCTGTATTAAATGTTTCACAAAAAACAAATCATAAAATTAATAACTAATTAGACTGTTCTATATTTATTCAAGTACATATTCATGTCTCTATTTACTGTAGCACTGAATACAATATGGGGGATTTGATATTTACACTTTACCAAGAATAAAATTGATCAAATAGTCCATCATTAATTTTATGAAATATACATTTTAAAAAAAAAAAAAGAAATTTTTTTTTTAAAACCAGCATTTTTTTTAAAAACTTTTTTATAAAAAAAGGGGCAAAAAAAATTACTTTTTTATATCAATTCTTCATAAATCGTTGCAAAAAAAAAAATTTACGTCTTATTTCACAGCAGTCCCCAAAAGTTTTTCTACTTACATTTTTATTATCCTGTTTTTTTAAATAAAAAAATTTAAAGATATCGGTTTTCTACTTTGGGCATATTTTAAAAGGTGGCCGTGCAAAAAATTTTAAAAACTTAGACTTTCCCTAAAATTCAAAAAAATCAAAAAGCAAGATAATCTTTTCAGTCTTTACTTTTTAAAAAACGCAAAAAAAATTTCTTTTTTTCTTGGCTTTTTAAAAACAAGTAAAAAAATATTTAAATTTTTAAATTTTTGGGGAAAAAACTAGAAAAGGGTTATAAAACTGTTGATAATAAAACCCCCCTTTATTAAAACATGGTTTTTCCCCGTCATACAAATGGGAAAAAAAGTCTACAAAAATAGCAAAACTTCCCTTCACTTTCTACTGCCCCCTTTGGGGACTTTTTTAAGCGAAGGACCTTTTCCATAAAATTTTTAAGTTTCCATCGAATTCGGATCAAAAATTTAAATTTCATTCCAACCCTTCCATACACTTTTGGTTTTTTTTTAAAAAGGCCCCTTTTAATGTTTGGTTTTTACCGGTTTTGTAAAATAAAAAAAGTTTTTCACGTTTTCCAGTGCAGGTATGGGTATCCCAAGCTTTTTAAAAATCAATTTGTTTGCAGGGAAAAACACACAGATTTCCCCCTCTCCATGAACAAAAATTATGACTTTTTGGTTTTTTTCGTAACTTTGATCCAAACTTTTGAAGGAAAAAGCTAGTTGAAAAAAGTCCTCGATTTATTTTCTTTTGTGTTTCTAAGTGTTAAAAAATTTTTTTGGGGTTTACTAATCTTCAAGATTTTTCTCCTCCTTCTACCGAATTTTTTTTTTACGTTTTAAAATGAATTTCTTTTTTATAAAAAGGGGGGAAAATCGGGGAAATTTGGGGTTTTGGGGGAAATTTACTCTGTTTATAACAGTCTTCCCCCTAGGATTAAACTTCATTTTTAAATTTATGCATTTATAATGGTCCCCAATAAAATCCTCTTCAAATGCACTTCACAAGTTTTCCTTCATCCAAGTTAAAAAAACTTCTGCATTTTTTGGCACAAAAAAAAACGAAAGTTTTTTACTGTCGATCTGTAGCCGGGAAAAAAAAATGATACTGTTTGTTTCTCGACTTTCTATTACAACTTTTAAAAAAATTTTTTTATTTTTTTTCTTAAAGCTGGCTTTTAAATTTTAAGATTTTAAAAACGACTAAAATAATAAAAAACTTAAAGAATACAGCCTTGATTATCCCCCCCCGATGTAAACAAACCATTAAAAAAATTTTTTTGTTTTTATTTTTTTTCCCCCGCCACCGAAAAAACCCAAAAAAACCCCTTTTTAAAAACCTCACATCCCAAAGCAATCGAAAAAGTCCTATTTTTCCGGGGGGGGGGGGGATTAGTAGGCTTAACACTCACGTGAATCGAGTCCCCAAAACATCGATCAAATTTTTGGGCCCAAATTTTTTTCCCCGGTTTATCCCCCCAATGTCCCAATTTTCCCCCAATATTCGAATATTTTTTAAAAAAATTTATTTTTTTAAAAAATGACTAAAAAATTATCTGTTTTTTATTAACCTTATTGTTTCATTCTTCCCAAAATCAAAAAAAAAGAATTTTTAAATCAAACAAATTTTTTAAAAAAATTTCCCCAAAGTTTGAATGTCGAAGTTTTTCGCGATTAAGTTCAAAATTCCTCGACTTTGAAAAGTTGGCCGATGTGGGGAGAATGTGGGCCCCAAAATTTTTGTGCTCCCCCGGGGTGGGCCAAAGGGGGCGGGGCCACTCAACTTGGGAAAACACTGAAAAAAAAGCACAAAAAATTTGGACTTTTTCAAAAAATTTCAACTAATAAAAGGTTTTTTTAAGGAACCCTAAAACGGAGGGGCAGTCCTCATACCTGGCCGTTTTATGGGAAAACATAGAAAGTTGTCATCAGGGGTTTTTTTCCCTTTTCTACAGAAAAAATTGTTTTTTGGGTTTTGCGATCGGATCCCCAAAAATATGACCCCCTGATACTAAAACCCGGAAAAGGATAAAAAAACATGGGCCAAACCCTCTTGTGAAGTCCAGCCCCATTGTAAAAAAAAAAAAAGAAACCTCAAAAGAAACCAATCAAAAAATGCCAAAAAGAAAGCCCCACAAAAAGGGAAACACCCCATTTGCCGAAAAAGCCAATGAAAAATGGCCCCCCAAGAAAAACTTCCCAAAAGGGCCAAAGAGGACAATCCCCCAAAGGGGAAGGGAAAAAGGGGGAAGAATAAAAAAGGGGTTTTTTTTTGTGGCCCAGTGGGGACACATTCTAGAAATTGGGGGGGAAGCCCAGCAGAAGGGGAAAAAAAAAGTGCCAAGACAGCCGCGTTTTTAAAAATCAAGCACTGTCGCAGTCCACATGAAAAAAAAAAAAGCAATGCCCCAGAGTGGACAAAACAAATTTCCAAGACAGCGTCGATTTGAAAAAACCCTTCACTATCACCCCAAAAGTGGAAACTGTACATCACAGGGATCCCCTTGGGGCAGTGGAGTACAGAGCACTGACATCAGAAGAAAAAAATTTTTTTCCCTTTTAACAACCCCCTTTCCCCATTGAAAATTGCCAATTCCAAAAAATGGGGCCCTCACTAAAAAGGGTGAGATCTTGCTTACCTTTCCCCATAACCCCTGGAACTTCACCATGTAGAGTTTGTATGGCCCCCAATTGGAAAGGGAAAACCTACTCTCCTTTGGGGCGAATTGAAGAGCGGGATTAAAGGGGCCGGGTTTTCTGGTTGGGGAAGCCAAAATTTTTTTGCAAAAATGGTGAGACGGGCTTGGCAGCAAGAAGAAGGGAAAAATTGTTATAATTGAAGGAGCCGCCCCCCCAGTTTTTTTTACGAGAAACCTGAAAATGAAGAACTGTGGCACTGCCGCCCGGGACACCCCCCCAATAGTGGAATAAAAGCCTTCGATTCTACTGAAACCAATAAAAAACCAAACTCTCAATGAACGCCCCCTTGCATTTGCTACAAGGAAAGTGAAGAAGAAAAGTTTTCCCAAAATGCAACCCCGAGCAAACATTTCTTGAACCCACCCCTTCAGATGTAGTTAAAAAGTTTTTCCCCCACCCCACTAGGGGATCAAACTATTCGTATTTTTTTCTGTTTTTTTTTCCTCTTTAAAAAAAACTGCCCTACCCAATAAAAACAAAGAATAATTTCCCTCCAAAATTTGAAAATTTTAAAAGGTATGGCAGAAAATTTGGGGGGCCCAGAAAAATCAAGACCTACGAAGCGATAATGGGGGGGAGAAAAAAAGTAAAAAATTTTTAATGAATACCTCATCACCACGGAAAAGGGGAAAATTCGTCCAGAGTCCCCCCCCCCAAAAAGGGGGGTTTTTCCAAAGGATGAACCAAATTTTTGTTTAAACCCCACCAGATGTCTTTTATCAAATGGGTTAGAAGAAATTTTTTTTGGGCTGAAGCCGTAAAAACAGCACCCCAATTTTGAAAAAAAAGTGCCCTCTACTGCCAAAAAAGGGGAGACATCCCAGAAAAAAAATGGCCCTAAAAAAAGAAAAAACTTGGCCATCTCTTTTTTTTCTTTGCAGACCCGGACCCCATAAACGTTCTTTCTGGGAAGAGCAAACTTGATCCAAAAGCCAAAAAATTCCCCTATTGGGCTACCCAGATTGAAAAAAGGGGGGTACAAGCGTGGGCTCAAGAAAAAAATTTCCCATTAGTAAGCTAATTTAAAAAGAAGATGTTTTCCCCCTTTCCCCAAGCTAGTGAATTGTGACCAACCCCCCTTGATTTAGTAAAAAATTTAACTTTTAAAAAAAAGGGTTGAAGAGATAGAAAAAAATTTCGGGGTATGTGATCAGCCTAAAGAACTTTTTTTCCCAAACCCAATTTAAACCGGGGAAACCCAAAAAATTTTATGAAAATGAAGAAGTTTGCACAGACCAAAATGAAAAAAAGTTGTGGAGCAAGACTTTTTTTGAGAGTCAGACACCTGAGGAAAAATCAAAAAAGCAGAACCAAATCAAAACCCGTCCAAAACACTAACCCCTATGTTCTTTAAAAAGCGAATGCCCTTTTCAAAAAAAAACCCCCTTTTGGAAAAAAGACCCTACCACTGAAAAAAAACCCTTTATTCCCCGAAGCGAGCCCGTGGAAAAATTTTTTGGGGACGAAGAGGGGGAAAAACCTCCCCAGGCAAAACAGGGGTTTTTTTTTTCCCAAAACCCTCCAAACCCATAAACCCTTGGGTGCAATGGGTATTAAAGAAAAAATTGAATCCCTGCGGGAAAATGAAAAATTTTAAAAAAAAAGGGGCTACCCCCAAAGGGTTACCCCACAAGCCCCTAAAAAAGTTTTTTCAGAGACATTCTCGCCCTATAAAGTGAAGCCCTCAGATTTAAATGGCCCTTGCAGTAAAAACTAGCCTAAAAAATTAACAAATGGACATCACACCCTGCTTACCCAAATGGACTTTAAAAGGAAGTTTTTTTTCATATAAAATTTAATTTTTCCCAAAGAAAAGGGAAAAAAAAATCTTGTTCCCCATCTCAAAAAAGCCCGGGGGTTGAAGCATTTGGGAAAAGAAGTGGAAAAAATGTTTCGAACCTTCTTAAAATTTTTTTTGGACCCCTTCCCGCTCAAAAAGGATCCCCCCCATCTATTTCACCCAAAAAAAACCCCTGAAATTTTGGGAAATTTAAAATGTTAAACATATGCCCCGTCTGGGCATTCAGGATTCCTACCATTCAAGTTTAAATGATGCAAAGATTTCAAAAAAAGAGCCCTTTTGGGAAGCCGAAGAGTTTTGCAATGAGAATCAGCCGAAAACCCCTTTGGGTTTGATCACCCGACCAGACAGCATACATCGAAAAAAATTTTCCGGGGAAAGGGAAACAACCCCCAATCAAAGGAGCGTCAACACCTTTTAAACCCGGAAAAATAAGCCTACAAATGGAAAACGCAGAAAGGAAAAACCTTTTTAAAGGGGGGAAGGAGAAGTACCATACAGGCAGGCCTTTTGGGAGTTACTATACTTCCTGGGGGGCTCCCACCAATATAGCTCACAGTGTAAACCCCATGGGCCCCAAATTTAAGAGAGACACCCCAACTGCAGGGGGAAAAAAGGGGAAACACCTCCTACGCTACCCAAAGGGAAAAAAAAACCCCCACCCCCCTTAAATTTTAAAAAAAGGGAAAAATGCTCGAGGGTTTTCCCCTTTTAGATTGGGGTTTTTTCCCGAGTGGATGGAAAAAATTTTAGGGGTTACGTATTGTTTTAGGTAGTGCAAACTGTCCCTGGTCTAGAAAAAGCAGTCCCCAAAGGGGGGATTAGAGGGGGAAAGGGGGGGGGGGCGACTCCCCCCCCCCCCCGGGCCCGAGATTTTTTAAAAAGCGTAAAATTGGGCCCCACATACACGAAAAAAACCAGGGGGGGAAGGGTCAAAAATTTTTCACGTTTTAAAAAGACCCGGGGGCCCCCCCCCCCCCCCTCAAAAAACAAAAACCCCCCCCCCCCCCCATTTTAAAAAAAATTTCCCCAAACCCAAGGGCAGTGAAAGTCCCCTTTTTTTTTTCCCCATCCCTTGCTGGAACGGCCCCCCGAAAGGGAAAATTTAAACAGACCGGGGGAATTTTGGGGAAAAAAATTTTCTTTACCCCGGCGGGGGTTTTTTGAATGTTTTTTAAAAAAACAACATTTTTTTTTTCCCCAAAAATATCGAGCTACATAAAAGAAATTTTCCCAGGGGAGGAGAGTGGTCAAAAATTTGCCCTTTTTTAAAAAAGACGCCCCCCCCCCCCCCCCCACCCAAAAAATCAAGACCCCCCCCCCCCCCCCATTAAAAAAAATTCCAACCAATGTCAGTGAAATGTCCCTTTTCTTCCTATCGTCCCGGGAAAATTTCGGTCCTCCAAAAGGGGGAATTTAAACAGACAGGGGGTTTTGGGGGAAGTTTTTTACTTTTAGGGGGCGGGCTTTGATTTTTTAAATGTTTTTTGGAAAAAAAATTTTTCCCCCCCTTTTTCCCAGAAATTTTCGGATTGGGGGGGAGGGTTTTTTTTTTTTTTGGGGGGGGGGGAATTTTTTCCCGATAAAATTGGTTTAAAGCCTGCCCCCAAAATTGGGTAACAACCATTTTTTTTTTTTCCCAACATTCCAAAAATTTTTCTAAAATATCTGACTAATTTTTAAATTTCTTTAGTTTTACCCCCCTTTGGGCAAGTTTACCCCAAATTTTAAATGTAACTTCCCCCAAAAAAATTTCCCATTTTTAAAAACGGTTTTTTTACTTGTTAAACCCCTCTTTGAATCTGGGAAAAAAACGATTCCCCCTTTTTTTTGTTCCTTTAAAAGGGCCCCCAAACAAAACCCTATTGTAATGTTTTTTTTTTTTTGCCCCCTTAGGGAAACCCTTTTCCCCCTTTAATAATTTGCCCGACTCTCCGAAAAAAAGGGGTTTTTTTTAAAAAAATAATAATTAATATACTTCAAAATTTTTTAAACTGGGTTAAAGAACAATTGTATTTTTAAAAAAGAACGGAAAAAAATGGTTTGGGTCCATGCAATGCCACCCCCAAAATTTTTCCTTTCTTTTTTAAAAAAGGGGGTTTAAAAACAAAGATTTTAATCTTTAAATTTTTTTTTTGGGGGGAAAAGGGAAAGGGGGCCCCAAAAATATAAGGGGGGAAATTTTTATGTAAGGATTTTTCCGCACCCCCCTTCATTTTTTTGTGTGAAAAATAGCAAACCGAAAATGCGATTAAAATTTTTTAAAAAATGGATTTTTTTCTAAAGAAGTCTATTTTATGTATTCGAAGGCCCCAAATATGAAATGAGGTTAATACTTCAAAAAATGTCCTTTTTTAATTTTAAAAAAAAAAAAAAAATCCACGTAATAATTTGGTTAGGGTATTTTTTTCGAGATTTTTTTTAAAATAGCTTTTTTTAAAGGGGAAAAAATTAAATTTTTTTTAGAAACTCCCAAAAACCCTATTGTGTTACATTTTGAACACAATACCAAATTTTTTTTAAACGGGCCCTTTTTAAATTTATGAATGAAAAATTTTGCACATTGAAAAAAAGTTTTTAAATTTTTATTATTTTTTAAAAAAAAAACCCCAATTTGAAAACATAAAAAAAATCATTTAAATTTAAAATTTAATTTTTAAAATTATATTATTGTTTTAATTTTATTATAAAACTTTTTTTTTTAAAGTCTATCTTATGTAAAAAGATTTTCCCTTTTCTGATTGTGGGGGTTGAGTTTCCCCACGGCCCCTTTTTCCCTGATGATCTTAATACTATTTTTATGACTTAAAAAACTAAAATTTGGGAAAAAACTGCTTTTTTTCCTATGTAAAAAACATAATTGAAAAAGAAAAAGAGCTTTTTACCGAGCTATTTTTTAAAAATAAATTTTTTTGTTAACGGTTTTTTTTGAATAAATTTTTTTGGGGTTTGTATATTTTAAAAATATACATTTAAAATCCCGATTTAAACCGGGGTAGATTTTCCGGGGCCCCCCCCCCCCCCCGGGAAAAATAATAAATTTTAAATAAACGCAGCCCAAAAATTGTATTAAACCGCCCCCGAGCGTACTGTACTGTGTTATCCTCGCCCCAAGCAGAATATGTTGCAATTTCTCACCCATAAAGGAAGTTTTGGGTTAGGGGAAATTTTACAAAAATTGGGGATACAACATTATACAAGCCAACAAGTGTAAAGTTGCACCGGCCCCCCCAATATTTATTGCCAATAACCAGACTAAGTCTGAGCGTAGTAAGCTATAGAAACAGGTATCTTTATACGTGTTACATTGAGCAAAATGTTGTCAAATTGGAATATCGTATCGAAAAACAAGTTGCAGATTTTTTTTACTAAAAAAATTAGAAAAAGGTACTTTTTTAGCTTAAGAAGACAACTAGGTTTTTTTGTGTGATGCCATATGTAATTTGTCTTTTTTAGTTTATTTTAAACCATGAAAAATTGTTTCGTTTACATTCCATTTTAAGTGTTTTTTTTATATTTTTTTAAATATATGTGTAAGAAATTTTGGTTTCCTATTTTTGGTGAAATTGTCAAAGGGGGAGTGTTTAAATAAAATTACAAAATTTTTATTTTGCGGGGTGGCAACACTCTTGTTTTACATTCAACAAAAAGTGAAATAAAATTCATTGTTTGTATTTTTCGAGTTCATTTAAAAAGCAAAAAGTGAGATTCTTCTTTAATTCAATTGAGCAATGGAAAGCAATCTTAAATTTCTTCCCTAACAGTTCGCCAGATTGGGCAAATCCCCCTTTTTTATTATTTTTCCATTTAAGGAAAAAAATTTAAATTGCCCTTTTTTCTTAAAAAGAAATTTATTTTCAAAACGACAATTTTAAAAGTGAATTATATGTAAGAAAAAAAAAAATCTGCCTCTGTCTAAAAAACAAAATCGATTAATGGCAACCATGGAAAGCGAAAAGAAACAATGATCCCTTGGCTTTAAAATCTTTTAAGGTAATATTTATATACAAAATGATCGATACAATTAACCAAAATACACTTTTTATTCTAATAAAATTTCCAAATTTTCTCAAATAATATTCAAATCTGTTTGACCTTTAAAAAAATTTAAAGTTTTAAACAAATTTCGGGTGGATTCGCCAATAATTTTTTGGGAATCTTTACATCCCGGGAAAGGATTTCTCCATACAATTTCATTTACCCCAAATTAGGTTGGCCCCGGGGTATAATGGGCCGACGTTTGAGAAACCGTTTTTTTAATTATCGGTTGCAGTTGTAGAAGTTGAACTGAATTTTCGTGCCCATTGGAGTAGCGTCGAACCCAATTTTTTGTGAAAGCAGGGCTATTTCCCGATTTGATATATGGTTGAACCATTTTATGGTGTATCACCCGAAGTTCTTTATTTTTACCAATATTTGGTTCAAAGTTGAACTGAATTTTTAAAAGTGCACTGACCTTTTCATGCGCTCGTTTTCCGTCACGACTGAGCCCATATCTCAGGGCCTTCTAATCACCGATTATATTAAAATGTTTTAAAAAAGGCTTTTATTTCTAGAGTATATTTACAAATTTAAAATACACACATAAAAGGTTTAAAAAAAAAGGTACTGACGCTTCAGTCACTATTTGCAAAGATTTTTTGAAAAATACTTAGGTACAAGTAAAAAAAACAAAAATCTCAAGAACATAGTTAATTAGCAAAACCCAAAGTACTTTTTAGTTTTTAAAATTTAACAGTTCCAGACAATTTTGAAAGAAAAAAATTAATAAAATTTACGTATATAGATTTGGTAAACTTGAAAATTTTTATGTATGGCAGCTCTTAAAACCCGGGAGTAAAAACAATGGCTGACCACCAACAAGATGGACTAAAATTCAAAAAAAAAAGAGTACAGTTTTTTTATTACTTCATAAGGGGTTACAATCTGAATATTTAGCTGAAAAATTTAAAAAAGAAACCCGGGAAAATCATTCATATTTTTAAAGTGGTGGTAATAAATGCGTAAAAAAAGAAATAGATATTATAACAGGAACAACAAAAGGGGTTGGTCCATTTTTTTAATATTGAAAGGGGGCATTTTTTTAAAAAATAAAAATAGGATATAGTTTTTAAAAGGAAGATTCAAAAGTTTTTCTGCACATCAAAAATCTTTTTATATACCTATATTTCCTAGTGGAAAAATTAGAATGGAACAAATGGGTTTGAGTGGTAAAAACTCTGGGAAAACGTTTAAATTTTAAAAAATTTTTTAATATTTTTAAAAGTACGTGAGAGATAAATTTTTAAATTACCACCAAGTTAAAATCATTTTCTGTTCTTTTTGAGAATGACGCATCAGTGTGACTGCAGATACGTTTCTCCCCCCCCCCTTTTGGGGGAAAAGTTTTTAAAAGACACGGGTTTTGGTTTCGGTTGAACGCATTTTTACGGTCAAAAGTAGTGTTGATTACTCAGGCTTTTTTTTACTCTACCGATTTTTTGTTTTTATTTAGTTTGAGCTCGAATGCGGGAACAAACCAATTGGGGTTTTTTGTTAATAAAAAATTTTGTAAAAATTTCTTAAATTTTTAAAATTTTGTTTCAAGAATTTACATCACTGTGATTTTTTTTTTTAGTTTGAATTGGGTTGCACCATAAGCAGCTTTTTAGGCCTTCGTATTTTTAGAAAGAGCAATATTTGGGGGAAGATAGAATATAGTCCGTCTCAAAATTTTGACAAAAAAACATTTTAGTCAAATTTCACTGAACAGGTTTAGTTGAAAAAAAAAATTTTGGTAAAAGGATCAGGAGGTATAAATAATTCAACAAAACATGAAACATAAAGAAAATATCCCTGATTTTTAAAATTTGGGACATCCCAGTTAAATTTTATACCAACAGCCAAATTTAAATCTTTTCGGGAAATATTTCTGCCCCCAGGAGACATTTTGGGCCGAGTTTTGATGGGAAAAGGGATGTTAACTTGTTAATTTGAAGGCAAAATTGGGGAAATAATATTTTACCGTAAAAAAGGTAAGACGGTATATTTCTGTTTGGTACAAATTGAACAGGTGTGTTACTAAAACATTTTCACCCGGAAATTCGTATTTTTTTAGTTTTATATCAAAAATAAATTTTAATTCGAAAAAAATGCAAAATTAGGCAATTTAAATTTTCCCTTAAATTGAATTCTCTAATTTTTTTAGACAGCTTTTTGGGACTTTCCCCTATTAATTCAAACAACATTTTTTTTTTGTTATTTTCTTTGTGATTCTGAATTTTTACTTATTTTTACCCGCCCCAATTCTTTTTGCCCCCAAACTTTTGCCAACTAAACCTTTTCAGTGAAATTTTGTGACCAAAAATTTTTTGTCTAAAGTTTTGGACGCATATATAAAACACTCGTCAAAGGGGGTTGGTCAAACAAACAAACAAGACTAAAAAAACTATGGGCATGCCAATCTAAAGGATAGAAATCAGGACAAACTTGGCACAAATAAATTTTGAAAAATTTTTTAAAAAAAAAAAAATATCGGATATTTTTTACCCTTCTAAAATACTTATGAGCATTTTCTTTTGGGCAATTTTTCGAGTAATTTTCGTAAAGTTTTTTCCACGGAATGGACTATAGTGTCCCCGGGGTGGGCATGGGTAATGCCCGGGTTTTACAGTTAACGGTAAAGCAATTTTTTTGTGATTTGAAACAAAGAAAAACAAGGTTATTTTTAAAAAAAAAACCCCCTAAAAATTTAAAATTATTTCTATTTGTTTTAAATTACACGAATTTACTGTCAAAAAGACCCCATAAATAAAGTTGCAATAGT